>MQUG01000485.1:0-19111 GCA_007213375.1 Steinernema feltiae | reverse complement strand
CATGGTTCAAGTTCAAGTTGTGCTATTCTATGTGCGTGACTTGGCGCAGCCGTCTAAACGAAGACAAAACTAGAAAACAAGTGCTATTTGTCAGTGTTAATGCGCTACTTGAGCTCATTTTATCATCGATTTTACATCGAAACTTAATTTTCAAAAAATTTTGAAGGATTCTGAAGCCAGTTTTGCTCACATTTGAACCTCACGCGCTTAGCTACAACAAGAAATGGCTTTTGGCGTACACAAGCTCGTAGTAATCAATGATTGACTGACGAAAACATGCTTAAGTTGCATAGTAGTCTGTGGTCAACTTTTTTTATCCCTTTTCTCCTGTTTCAAAACAGCATGCCCGCCTAAAGCCCTTGAAAAGCACTACTTTGGTATTCCGTTGACGGTTTTCCCTGTTTTCCCAGAGATATCGATCGATACACAAAAACCTGATTTCATCTCCCCTCTCATATGCGCCCAATCTTGTTTAGATCGGCCCGAACGAGCTCCAAAAGCTCAAAGGATGGAATCTCGAGACGCTCTTTGTCGAAAACTGCCCTTTCACAGCCGACTTTGCACACTCTGCCGACGAATACATCCAGGCAATTCATGAAATCTTCCCCAACGTGACGCTCCTCGATGGTGCCGCCGTGCGGCCTCAAATCGACATTACGTTTAGTCGAAAGAAGGCGGATGTTGATCTGCCGATTGTTAGGGTAATTACACCCGTTACACGGCCTTTGAAATCAAAAATTCTCATTTTAGCCCGGATTTTGCCCCGATTCCGACCTCGAACAGATCGTCACAAAGTTTATTGTTGAGTTTATGAGTCTCTACGATGGCGAGAACGCCAAGAAATCGCGGGAAAAGCTATTTGACGCCTACGACGAAGAGGCTACGTTCACCTGTGTCCAGGAGAACATGTACGACGGACAGAGGAGACCCGACTACCCTGATGTGTAAGAAACAACGCTAAAAAGCCCATTTTCATCACCAAATTCAGCGAAGCAATGAAGTACTACCGCAGGAACAGTCACAACATCATTCACGAAGCGAAATGGGGCCGCTACAGAGAGAAGATCGTCCGCAAGGGGCGAATGGCGATTGCGGCGGAGCTCAGCCAAATGCCGTTGACCTCACACGTCATGGATTCGTTTGTTTTGGACATTTACTCGATCGCCGTAAGTGAAACATAGCCCAATATGGTCTTAACCGTGCTGTTTAGGCCGAATACGTGTCGTTCAACCTCTCCGGCTTGTTCAAGGATGGCACGGAAGCGTTCAAAGACGACGGACGAATGTGCTACTTTTCCAGGACGTTTGTTGTTTTGTCGCGAGGCGAAGGGTAAGTGGGAGTTATGCTTGCTTTAAAATTGACCAAAATTTGACCAAAAAAATTGAAATCGGATACAGTTTAGGAGAATTTATACCTTCAAGCGAGTCCTCTAGATCTAGTTTCATCGAATTGACCTCAATTCGGATGATTTCAATGCATTTTTGGGGTATTTCGGGTAATTTTACTTTAAATTGAGCTCATCTGAGCCCATTTCCAGGCTTTACTTTACTATATGCTCGTTTTTAGACGCCTAGTGATAGCAAACGACATGCTAACCGTCAGCGCGATCAGCGACTCCACCAGGACGCGCTACAAGAACCTCCTGACCAAAGCGGTCATCTCAACCGAGCCGACCCCTCCGATGCCCGCCTCTCTACCTCTGTCGCAGCCTCTCTCGCAACTTCAACTCCATCCTCCATCACAGCCTCTCTCGCAACCCCAACCGGGGCCATCAAGCCAGACCCAGGACGTGTACGACCGCGCCGACCCAGCAATCCAGCAGCAAATGGTCGTTCAGTTCAGCGAGCAGAGCGGAATGAAAATGGAATATGCGAAACAGTGTCTCGAAGAGTTGAATTGGGATTATGAAGCTGCGGGAAATCGATTCATGTCAATCAAAGACCAAATTCCGAAAGAATTCTTTCAATAAAGTTGTTATTTGTTAGTAAAGTTGTTGTTCTTGCTTGCAATTGTGGCAGTGCTGATAGCCGTGGCTAAAGGCTGCATTACTACAACAAGAATCTTCTTCTTTACGCTTGCAGTCGTCTAAGAACGATGATCTTTGAACACAAAGCACAAAATGTGGATAATACGCAAAAAACAGGTCCTGGCCGGGTTCGAACCGGCGACCTTCTGCGTGTGAAGCAGACGTGATAACCACTACACCACAAGACCTCTGATAGGACGATCGGATGCGTTTGATAAATATGGAACTCCTTTTGTTTCTATGCGGGTTTTTTGTGAATTTAGACATAGAAACGTGTTGTAATGATGATAATTTTATTCAAATCCGTTCAATTCACACAATGTAGATGAGAACATTGCTTACGCCTATCTAAAGACCCTGAAAATTATGATTTTTCACGTCTTGATTCGTTTTGAGTGAAGCATACAACAATTGGAGTGCGTTTACTGCAGCTTAATGAGTCTACAGTACTTGGAACTCCTCCACAGAATGTTCTTGCCAAAACAGAACAAAAGCAAACAAAACCAAAGAATAGCGGACACTGACATGTATACAACATTTGAGCAGTGAGTTACAGAGCCGCTTTAGCTCAGCTGGTAGAGCGTTAGACTTTTAATCTAACGGTCAGGGGTTCGAATCCCCTAGGTGGCTTAAATTTTTTGTTTCATTTTGCGATTTGATTTTGCAGAATTCAAAACAACAAGCGGAGATCAAACGGTTCGGTTTCAAACAAATCCTTGTGCATGAATTACACCGTGTTAGTGTCACTGTTGCTTTAGAGAGTTTCGACCATCTCCACGCGATCGTTGTGAAATCGCAAACCTTTATTTAATGCGTTGTGACTCATAAGCACAAAACATCTAAACATCACTAATATCAATCCACATCCAATAATGATCATTGACTTTACTCACGGCCAGGCGAATATTTGCGGTGCTCAGCTTTGGATGACTAATTTTCAATTCGTTTCTCCTAGCTTCATTTGGAAATTCAAATTTCGACCCAAAATATTCCTCGATTTTCAATAAAGTTTCCTTCGAGATAAACGCATTAATTAATCGTTGCTTAAACTCATAGAATTTCGGGGCTTTCCAAGCCTTGTGCGCGCCTTCGATGCTTTCAAATGGTACTTGACACCAAGCATCTCCCATAACCAGCTTCTCAAACCAAGGTCTCGTCACGAAAACGACAAATTCTTTGTGAAACACGCTATCTTCAAATTTCACACCGGAAACCTCCAGTTTCCTCAAGTAGTTTGACTGCAGCTGCCGCCGAAGGAAGGTGACCAACTCTGGCGTCGCTGGTTTCTTTGAAACTCCTCCTCTCCACCTGATTGTTGCAATAGGAATTAACGACGTCGTAAATGATCTCGTTGGGGAGAAGGGAAAAGTCGTCCGGCACAGGCGCTTCAATGTAGTTACGGTAGTCCGGAGAGGTGCGGAGCCAACCGAGCATCTCTTGAACCGCATCATATAAATCATGATTAGAAAGACTCATCGCGTCAGAGAGTTTGCGCACGAAATTGTTGATTTCTTCTCCTCGGTCCATCTTCGAGTGAAATGCAGTTTTCTATAAATATCATTTTGTGCATTGCTTTTTTCGTTTTGCAAACTGTTATTGTAATGTAAAGCTCACGGTATATAAACTCGCTGAGCATCAATAAAATCATTCTCATCACTGACCGCTTCAAGTGGTAATCTCCCCACTCACATCAAAGCCGATTCGAATCGTCGTTAATAGCCGGCAAGAAATGCGCGTTGGAGTTGGAAAATGGAAGAAAGCCGAACGGATGAACATTCGATCCGGTCTCGGCACAGACCGTAATAGAATAGACAAAGTGGAGTTTTGCCGAGAACCGCTCAAGAATGCATGATTCGTCTTGACAGGGCTGCCATTTCCGTTGCACGCAGATTCTGCTCTCCTCCTAAACGGCAACAACCGCTTGCGCACGCTTGTGCATTTCTCGGCGCGATCTTCCTGAAAGTGCATAGTCCCGCAGCTGTTGCTGCGCATTTTCGAAATTGATTTGCGCGCGGTGAATTGCGTCGTCGAAGAGCTGCGATGAGGCAGGATTGCGATGGATCTGAGATGAGTTGCGTTGACTGCAATCACGGCTGGCGCTACGGACTACGATTGCACACTTGAATGCACGCCTCGCTTGCAGTCGGTGTCCTGCAGCATCCACCGCTCGCTCGTACGTTTTGTTTTTCCGCGTTTCCACCGGCGTGTTTCTGCAAATGTTAACTCATTAATTGTATATTCACTTTTGCAGCTACCAGCATGGCTGACCAGGCGAGCAACGACGCCACGAGCAACGACACCGCGAGCACTGGCAGTGCGAGCAACGGAACCGCGAGCACCGGCACTGCGAGCAACGGCACCGGCACTGCGAGCAACGGCACCGGACCTTCTTCGTCTACTGCGACTGGGACGATCCCTATTTCGGCTTACTTTGGCGATATCGATAAGATTGTTGGCGAAGAGACGATCGATGGAAAACTGTACTACGAAGTTGAGTGGAAGTGAGTGCTCTTGCTGCAATGTTTCTCTCTATTGGATGTGATTTTAGGAAAACACGCGAAAAGAAGTCCGCAATCAGTAAAGACGCGCCTCTCCTCGTCGAATTTCACGATCTGTTCAAGAAGCTCGGACCTGTAAGCTTGGTTTTCTGTGAGATTCGATCCCAAAATCGCGATAATTTCAGAACATTGAGATTACGGGCTGTCATTGGAACGCGCCGAAGTCGATTACCGCTGACAATATGGATGATGTTCTTTATAACATCAGCTACAAAGGCGACTGCACTACTGTTGTAACTCACCAGTTTCTGGAGCTCTATTACCCCAAAAAGCTGATCGCTTTCACGATGCCGTTGATTTCTGGTGACAACAGCAAGCGTTGACAGCAACTTCTTGACATTTGTGCACTTTTGTAGATATTGAATAAAGCGTTTGCCCCACAAATAACGTATTTTGAAGGGTTGCGGATTGTTTGGATTGTATTTAATGTTTAATGCCGTCTGTTAGCCGAACAATGTCGAGTCCGTGGGTTAGCAGAACTTGCAGCTGACCTATTTGGCCGTCGTTAAGTCGATTTCAACGAATTTCGCTGCTGTTTGAGCGCTTATGCTTGATCTCCTCCTCTCTATGGGAACGTGATAATCGCTACACGAAAGGACCTACGGCATCGAATCACTACAAATCTCATTTCACCACATGCGGCAAATCTGCACTTTTGGGCGCCAAACACTCCTACACGCGACAAAGTGACTGAAATCACTTTCGAGGTCAAAAAGATGTTTTTTGCAGCCCGAATGGACTTCCGCCAGCGTCGAGGGTCGCAATGACGCTATTTCATGCGTTTCCGCCCGCCGCAGACGTCTTTGAACACAAATTGAGCTGCTAGTAACCACAAAGGGTGTCAAAACAGCCGCCTGCGTCACCGTTTTGGATGCAAAACGTCGATTATGTCGCGATTTTCTTGAATGCGATGGATTCGATAGAAATTCGGGGCTACCGCTCGTCAAAATTCACCCGTTCGCTGATTTTCGCATCACATAATTAGTAATTTATAGCGACAAGAAGACACCAAAACATTAAAAATGAAAAACAGAAGGAATCCAGACCAAAAAATAAATATATTTCAATAAAGGGAACACGAGTTAATATATAACATATGAGCAGTATAAAGCAGGGCCTCCTTAGCTCAGCTGGTAGAGCGTTAGACTTTTAATCTAACGGTCAGGGTTCCAATCGCCTAGGTGGCTTAATTTTTTTGTTTCCATCAAGTCAAAGATCAGAAATCAGAAACACTTTATTTAACCGCAAAATGTAACCAACAATCACCAAACATCTAAAGATCAGAAATGTACAACCAGATCCGATAGTCGTCATTTACTTCTACCACTCTGAGGCAAAACTTTGCGTTTCTCTCCTCTGGATGACGAATGTTCAATTCATGCTCCTTAGATCCCTTTTGAAATTCAAATTTCTTCTCGAAATATTCCTCGATTTTCCCCAAAGTTTCTTTTGAAATTGGCACATAAATTATTCGTTTTGTAAACTGACAGAATTTTGGCGTTTTCCAGGCTTTATGCGCGATTTCGATAACTTTGAACGGTGCTTGAAACGAATCATATCTAATATTGAGCATCTCAAACCATGGTCTTTTCACAAAAACGACCAATTCCTTGTCAAACGTTTTCAAATCTTCAAATTCCACACCGGAAACTGACAGATTTCTCAGGTAGTTTGAGCGCAATTGCCGCCTAAGGAAGTTGACCAACTCAGGCGTCGCTGGCTCCCCCGAATCTCCTCCTCTCCATGTGATTGTTGAGAATCGAGTTTCCATTAGGTTGAGCGCCTTGCAGTGCGTGTCAGGTAACTTTTCGAAATGGATGACGTCGTAAAGTTTTGGGGCCACAGCCGTCAGTTGTTCCAAATCCAAATTATCTTCAATGCAAGACAGACAAATGTCCCGGTTCACAGCTTCTTCGAACGGAATTTCCTTTTCGCATGCAGATCCTACTACAGCGCAATCGTATTCTCTTGAGAGGAAAATCACATTCCAACCATATATATGTTGCGCTGTGCATGCGCTCAGTTCACGGGCAAACTCTCCCCAAGAACCCTCTATTTTCGCTAGTGTTTCGAGCGTTGAATAAGTGGTCATTCTTTGCGCTCCATGGGAATCGACGACATCGTGGATGATTTCGTTCGGGAGGAGGGAAAAGTCGTCCGGCACACTCGCGTCAATGTAGTTACGGTAGTCGGGAGAGGTGCAGAGCCAATCGAGTGTCTCGTGAACCGCATCGCGCAACTCATGATAAGGAAGACTCATCGCATCGGAGAGTTTGCGCACGATGTCAAAAGTCCACGGTCCAATTTGAAGTGAAATGCAGTGTTATATATTCACGCGCTTAAATAGCGTTTTGTGCATCGCTTTTTCCGTTTCCGAACTACGGTACCTTCGCTTGTGTCCAGATCGGTTTTTTTCCTACCGACAGTGGTAATCTCCCCACTCAAAGCCGATTCGAATCGTCGTTGATAGCCGGCAAGAAATGCGCGTTGGAGTTGGAAAATGGAAGAAAGCCGAGCGGATGAACATTCGATCCGGTCTCGGCACAGACCGTAATAGAATAGACAAAGTGGAGTTGTGCCGAGAGCCGCTCAAGAATGCATGATTCGTCTTGACAGGGCTCCCATTTCCGTTGCACGCAGATTCTGCTCTCCTCCTAAACGGCAACAACCGCTTGCGCACGCGTGTGTCTCTGCGCGATCTTCCTGAAAGTGCATCGTCACGCAGCTGTTGCTGCGCATTTTCGAAATTGATTTGCGCGCGGTGAATTGCTTTGTGGAAGAGCTGCGATGAGGCAGGATTGCGATGGATCTGAGATGTGTTGCGTTCACGGCAATCACGGCTGGCGCTACGGACTACGATTGCACATTTGAATGCACGCCTCGCTTGCAGTCGGTGTCCTGCAGCATGCACTGCGCGCGCGTATGTTTTGTTTTTCCGCGTTTCCACCGGCGTGTTTCTGCAAATGTTAACTCGTTAATTGTATATTCACTTTTGCAGCTACCAGCATGGCTGACCAGGCGACCAACGACGCCACGAGCAACGACACCGCGAGCACCGGCACTGCGAGCACCGGCAGTGCGAGCATCGGCACTGCGAGCACCGGCACCGGATCTTCGTCGTCTACTGCGACTGGGACGATCCCTATTTCGGCTTACTTTGGCGATATCGATAAGATTGTTGGCGAAGAGACGATCGACGGAAAACTGTACTACGAAGTTGAGTGGAAGTGAGTGCTCTTGCTGCAATGTTTCTCTCTATTGGATGTGATTTTAGGAAAACACACGAAAAGAAGTCCGCAATCAGTAAAGACGCGCCTCTCCTCGTCGAATTTCACGATCTGTTCAAGAAGCTCGGACCTGTAAGCTTTGTTTTCTGTGAGATTTGATCCCAGAATCGCGATAATTTCAGAACATTGAGATTACGGGCTGCCATTGGAACGCGCCGAAGTCGATTACCGCTGACAATATGGATGATGTTCTTTATAACATCAGCTACAAAGGCGACTGCACTACTGTTGTAACTCACCAGTTTCTGGAGCTCTATTACCCCAAAAAGCTGATCGCTTACACGATGCCGTTGATTTGTGGTGACAACAGCAAGCGTTGACAGCAGCTTCTTGACATTTGTGCATTTTTTTAGATATTGAATAAAGCGTTTTGCCCCACAAATAACGTATTTTGAAGGGTTGCGGATTGTTTGGATTGTATTTAATGTTTAATGCCGTCTGTTAGCCGAACAATGTCGGTCCATTCATGGCTAGCAGAACTTGCAGCTGACCTATTTCGTGAAGTCGATTTCAACGAATTTCGCTGCTGTTTGAGCGCTTATGCTTGATCTCCTCCTCTCTATAGGAACGTGACAATCGCTACATGAAACGACCTACGGCATCAAATCACTACAAATCTCATTTCACCACATGTCGCAAATCTGCACTTTTGGGAACCAAACACTTCTACACGCGACAGAGTGACTATGAAATCACTTTCGAGGTCAAAAAGATGTTTTTTGCAGCCCGAATGGACTTCCGCCAGCGTCGAGGGTCGCAATGACGCTATTTCATGCGTTTCCGCCCGCCACAGACGTTTTTGAGCACAAATTGAGCTGCTAGTAACCACAAAGGGTGTCAAAACAGCCGCCTGCGTCACCGTTTTGGATGCAAAAGGCCGATTATATCAAGATTTTCTGGAAGAAACGACCTCTTGTTGCGCTCCCCTTAAGCGCGATCTGCAGATGACGTTTGGAAATCAAATTAGCCGCGAATTCATTGAATCCACGTCGTGAAGGTGGATTGAAGGTGGGGGCAACGTCCTTTTCCGCTGATTAACCCCGGAAAGTGACTCCGCCAAGCGGATTGGAGACGCTGGCTAGAGATGGAAGCAAAAGGCTTGATTCTGAAGGATTTTGAGACCACAAAGCACACGGAAGCCGATTTGGATGCAGCGAAGTGAAATGATTGTCTACTTCCTTTTCATGACGAATTTCTTGGTGTCTGGAGTTGGATTTAAAATGATTTGTCGCAACGAGAGCATATTTGCAATTTGTTGGTAAGCGAAAAACAACCAGTTGGTTAAGCCGTCGCACGTCAGTTCACCGGATTACATATTCATCGATAATCTGGTGGACTAGATTTGCAGAAGCTACAAATACAACTCCTTGTCATCCGAAGACTCTAAAAACTTTGCTTTAGAGAAGGTGACTGAATGCGAATTTCAATAAATCAGCACACGAATTGCAGCGGTTTTCACTCTCATTGCACTGCACATGGACTGATTTCATCACCAAAAAACACACACAAATGACGGTCTTTATCAGTTCAATGCCTCGTTTAATCGCAAAACGGATGGTAAAGCACAGATCGTCATAAATACGGTGTTATCAATGAGGACGTGGCGGATTGTCCGTCTGTGTTCCAACATTAAAAACGACGTTTTTAATGTCGCAAACGCTATTTTGAGTCTTCTCGGGCGTCTATAAATACAGACTCGCAGACAAATTCATCACAAAGGCAAACGCCATGAAGAACGTCGCCTTTGCTGCAGTTCTGCTGCTCACCGTCTCCGTCTCCGCAAGGCATGTTTTTGTCTCAATTCTTGGACTAATTCAGGTCTCAGGCTTACGGTAGACTTTGAAAAGTACAACTCGCTCGATGTCATCGATGACTATGTTCAAGCTGTCGCTCAGGCGCATCCTCACAAGGTCAAAGCCATCGAAATCGGTCGCAGTGTGGAGAATCGCTCTCTGACAGTTCTTCAAATCGGAAATTCCGGTCCTGCTGTGTGGATCGACGCCGGAATTCACGCGCGCGAGTGGATTTCTGTTGCGGTCGCTCTAGATTTTGTCAATCGACTCGTTGAGCAGCCGTTTGGCGCAAATGTGACCTTCTACGTGCTGCCGGTGGTCAATCCTGACGGCTACCGATATTCCATGATCAAGGCAGGTCCCATCGCTCTCTTAAAATCCAATTTTTGCTCTGTTTAGGAACGTTTCTGGCGCAAAAACCGCCGCAATCCATGCGGAAACGCGACTCGCTGCTGCCAAGGCGTTGATTTGAACCGAAATTTTGATTCCAACTGGAGTGAGTTCCTAATTCACGCCTAAGATAAGCCCAAAACACCGTTATAGAGCCTACTGATGACAATTCTTGCTCTCTGGCTGCTGCAGGTGCGCATTCATTCAGTGAACCCGAGACCATCGCCATCTGGAGCTTCTTGACGAACCGACCAATCCGGCTCTTTATCTCCCTCCACTCTTTTGGTCAACTTTTCCTCCTCCCCAGAGATGTCACTGCTGAGCATCCTGCCTATCAACTCGCACTCAAAGCTGCTGAGGCTTTGGAGGCCGTTCATGGCACCAAATACGACGTTGGAACGTCTCAAGAACTGTTAGATTGTGGGTCCAACTACAGTATGCTCTGATTTAAGTACATTGCAGCCTCCGCCGGTGGATTATCCAAAGACTGGGCATACGAGCGTCTTGGAGTGAACTACTCCTACACCCTGGAACTTCGCCCGAGTGCGCCTAGGCGCGAATTTGTCAAATTCTGTGGAAATTCGTTCGAATGCGGCTTCCTGCTCGACCCCAAGGAGATTCTCCCGACAGCTGAAGAGACGTGGAAAGCGCTCAAAGTCATGGTTAAGCAGATTTCCGCTGAATTCAAGCAATAAATTTGATTGACTATTCGTGCTGTTTGACGTAACAAATTCACACGTTTTCTTGGTATTATCGCTTGGTAATCGTATTTACAAGCGATTGCGACAAATCCCTGCGTCTTAATTCCATCAAATCCCTCTTCAGAAACCACGATATCACGCATCGTCACAAGAGGAAGTGATCATTTCACTTCGCTGCATCCAAATCTCCGAAATCGGCTTCCGTGTGCTTTTTGGTCTCAAAATCCTTCAGAAGCAAGCCTTTTGCTTCCATCTCCAACCGCCGCCTCCAATCCGCTCGACAGAGTCACTTTCCGGGGTTAATCGCCGGAAAAGGTCGTTGCCCCCACCTTCAATCCACCTTCACGACGTGGATTCGATGAATTCGCGGCTAATTTGATTTCCATACGTCATCTGCAGATCGCACCTTAAGCGGAGCGCAACGAGAGGTCGTTTCTTCCAGAAAATCTTGATATAATCGGCCTTTTGCATCCAAAACGGTGACGCAGGCGGCTGTTTTGACACCCTTTGTGGTTACTAGCAGCTCAATTTGTGTTCAAAGACGTCTGCGACGGGCGGAAACGCATGAAATAGCGTCATTGCGACTCTCGACGCTGGTGGAAGTCCATTCGGGCTGCAAAAACATCTTTTTGACCTCGAAAGTGATTTCATAGTCACTTTGTCGCGTGTAGGAGTGTTTGGCGCCCAAAAGTGCAGAGTTGCCGCATGTGGCGAAATGAGATTTGTAGTGATTTGATGCCGTAGGTCTTTTCGTGTAGCTATTATCGCGTTTGTACATATAGGTCGTGTTCAAACCTACAAATATATCAATTCATAATTTTGTTTTACAAGTTTCAAAATTATATACGTCTGAGGGGAATCTGAGGAGGGTGAAAACTGGGCTGACTGGCAAAAACAAAGTTCACTGCGTCTGAGGGGAATCGAACCCCTGTCGATTGCTTGGAAGGCAACCATGCTGACCATTACACCACAGACGCGCTTGTTTTGAAAGTCAGCGGATGAGTATAACCGGTCGGTGTCTGAAATCCTGTTTAGAGCGATGTTGACCGACTCACCCTCCCGATGACATTGCATCAGAGCTTAATACAGCCAGTGGGGGTATAGCTCAGGGGTAGAGCGCTCGCTTAGCATGCGAGAGGGCTGGGGTTCGATTCCCCATACCTCCAGAATATTTTTTTATTCTTATTTCGATTTGTTTTGTTCTGTTCGAAATTCTGACTGAAAACGGTGTGCAATCGAATAAAACAGATTGCAAATGGAAACAAAAAATTGCAAGCCACCTAGGGGATTCGAACCCCTGACCGTTAGATTAAAAGTCTAACGCTCTACCGCTGAGCTAAGGAGGCTCTGTGTTCTATTACTCACGGGTCATATATATATGGCAATATTCGTCAGTTCAATGTTTTCTGTTTGTTTTTGAGTTTGTTGGTTCGATCCTTCAATAAAATTCTGTTTTGATCCCGTTTTTGTGTTCATGGTTTCTGATCTCTTCGCCGCCGCCTCTTCAAACACTAGAAACGGCACACGTAGAAGCCTAATGTGTTATCTAATCGTGCTCTGACTCACTTCTTCCTCAACGACAAACAATTCTCGTGTAAATCCACTTTGCCAGAAATATTTATTCGCTGCATGTTTTCTTGTTTTGTCGACGCTGCAGGCGTCTTTAAACGACGGAAAGTGCGGATTGGATTTCTCGAAAATGCCATATCCATCTTGTTCGTGTCCTTTTCGCTGTCGCGGCGTTTTAAACGCGATTGTTTTCCCTCATTCTACAGAAAACAAATAATTCGTCAAACTTTATTTCTGTTTTATGGTGCGTTCGGGGAGCGAGAAGGCGGATGTGACAAGGGTAAACACAATTTGAAGCAAACTTTCGCTGGAAATTGGGTTTTATTGGCGCTGTTTAGCTAGATTGGAGGCTACATTCTCGATTCTATGTCTAGTTTGGTTTTTCAGACATAGACAGGCAGAAGATGACCACACATGTGGATCTGTCGAGACACGATTTGATGCCACTTGAGACATCGACCGGTTACAACAACAATAATCCTATTATAGTTTTTTGGAATTTTAATGGTTTTCAGTTGTTTGATCGGTTTTTGAGCGAACACAGAAGGAAAACGATCAAAGATCACAAAAACAATTGACATTGGCGTTGGCATATATAAAACGCACGTCCAAAGCCCAACAGAGCCCCTTTAGCTCAGTCGGTAGAGCATTAGACTTTTAATCTAAGGGTCAGGGGTTCGAATCCCCTAGGGGGCTTAAATTTTTTGTTTCTTATCCTAAGCTGGGTTGTGCCAAAATTAGCGTTGTTTTTTTAAAATTGTTTAATTTCAACGTTCAAACGTCTAAATAATGTAAATATGGAATTTACCAAAAATAAAAATTTATAAAGTCCCGACTGGGGTGGAAACCTAGACCTTTGGCGTGTGACGCAGGCGTGTTAACCACTACACCACAAGACCATCATTTTCAAATTCATATCTTTTTGATTATATCTCAAAACCATAGCAATCCAAAATCAAAGTCCAAACTGTTAAAGCTAAGAAATCAAACAGCACCTCCGCCACGTCCTCGTCCATCGCACCTGCTCTTTGCCCGAAACGAAATTATCCAATTTCCTCCGCTGTTCCCTGATGCCTTGAGCTGTCCATCCCCGACCTTTGGCTCATAAATAACGTTTGTTCGTTTCCGCTCGAAATGTCTAATCGCAGAATGAAGTAATTAGTCTCCCCCACGTCTTATTTTACTCTAAAAGAGGTTTTGAGGAGGCTTACACGCACGTCACTTCCCGCATGCCCCGCCTCTCGACGGGAAGGGAGATAGATGGCTTGAGAGTCAAGTGGACGTGTGGCATTCGACTTTTTTGAGCGGTCATAAAGCCGATCGGCCGACCTCAAGTGTTTGGTGCTCGATTCCGTGTGTCTTCGGGCGGTGAGATTGCGCTGCTCGGTGCCTAGTACGGCGCCCTCTTGAGTACGGTAGATTGAATTTGTGTGTTCTAAGCCTAAAGCAGCTAAACTTGATCAATTCGTTAAATTCATTATTTAAAGCGCAAAACATGTTGTTTCACAATGTTTTAATGAAATTTGGGTGTAAACGTTTTACACCTAAATCATTCACAATTGAATATTTCAATTGCACCCAGTTAGGGTTTCGTTAAAGCTCAATTCCCAATGTAATTGGTCGCAATAGGCGGTCTTCGTTCTTTAGACTGTTGTTCGGGGTATTTCATTGCGTGTTTCATAATTTTTCGGTTTTAATGAAACGTCTCACTCTCCGTTTCGTCTATTCAGACACAATGGGAGCTCAGTGCCACGTTGCTCTACTCCAATTGGTCGTTTTAGACAGTGAAACGTTTCACTCTCTCCTTTTGTCTGTTCAGATACAAATAGATTTCAGTGAAACGTTTCTCTCCCCCAATTCGTCTGTCCAGACACAGACACCTTTCAGTGAAACGTTTCACACTTTCATTTTGTCTGTTCAGATATAGACAGAATTCAGTGAAACGTTTCTCTCCCACCAAGTCGTCTGTTCAGACACAGAGTTCAGTGAAACGTTTCTCCAAATCAAAAATTCTCAATACCTGCAAATTACTATTGCCTACTGTATCCAGGTGCTTTTCCAAATTCAATAAACCATTCCTTTCTGGAAACGCCACAAATAGGCACCTGTCACTGAAGCTGCTAGAATATTAATCGCGGAAATTGCGAAAAACGCAACGGATCTCACTTCCGCTACAGTAAGCTGACGAACAAAGCGCGTCCAATGTTACAAATTCTAAAAATTGAAAATGCAAGATTTAATTTTGTTGTTGTGACCTTTTTTGATCAAAAAGCGCGCGACAATAACACTGTTTCATGCATAATTCAGTACGATGTGTCAATGGTGCACGGGAAGCGTGTTGCTTGTCAGCGGAACGGCGAAGGTTCAAGCTCGTGGGTGAATTGAATAATTTAGTTTTGTTTTTTGAGCGCTGACCACGTTTTGGCGTCATTTATACCGTATGCTGAGCGGAAGTTTGACTTTTTTGGTGTGGGTATAACACTGATTTGTAACAACTGAAATAAGACGTCTGAATAGCGCATAGGCAACGCTATTGTCTATCAACCTGAAGGTTACAGGTACGATGCCTTCCAATAAACTCGACTTTTTTATTTTGCTAAAATTGCTTTCAAAACCATTTCCGCTCTAATTTTTGCTTTAAAAGCCAACAAACCGCCTCAAAAACCACTTAAAAATAATCCCCAACTCATAAATTATCCATGTTCGTCAAAAACGTTGTTTTCCGTTCTGCATTTCGTCCACAACGCGTTCCGCGCCGTCTGCACTCTCCAAAAATAGACCCTGATTACGCTCTATTGTTTCAGAAACACTCACCACCATGATCATACGGTGTGCTGTAAGAGCGTTCTTCGTTATTCTCGTCGTCGCCAGCGTCGTCTCAAGTCAGATTCGATGTGAGTGATCACCCTCCGGGGACCGTCGAACTCCATTATTTTTGTTTTTTTGCCCTCTTCATCCACCCACTAAAAACGCCAAAAATCGTCTTCGCACATCTCAATTTTCGCATCTCATTTCGGTCCCACCACGATCAATGCCAAGCGAACTGACTAACTCTCATTGTTCGCTTTCAGTGCCGTGCGAGAGCATCGCGGAGATTTGCGCCGGAGACCAGGAATGTGTACAGTACTACTACTACCGTGATCCTCAGTGCTTCGATGTTGGTATGTCTGTCTGTCTGCGACAGCGCCACCTCATCAGCGCCTATTTTCAGTGCAAAAACGCTTCAGCGACAAGCGAGCGCCAACAAAGCTGTGGAACATCCTCACAGGCCTGAACAGAATTCCGGCTGGCAAGAAGAAATAGACCATTTGTTAGGATTGAGCGCTACCGTAATCGTCCTCCTCTAATCGTATGCAATCGTGCCCTCCACATGTAATGTATAAACGGCTTTTCCGTGTGCACGAGAATGAAATCATCGGCTGAAAGACGTATTCTACGCTTGAATCACTCGCCACACAATCTTTAGACTCGCGAATTGGCGGAGCGAAAGTGAATTTACTGGCCTGAAAGTCGAAAATCGCGTTGCACTCGGTCTGGACGCTGTAATTGGCACTAGCAATTAGTGAAAACAGCAATTAAAAGCAATTTGGTTGATTGTCCTTTGCAGTGTAGTGTTGGGAAGGACAACGGAATTAATAAATGATGAGAAATCTGACATTTAGCCGCTGATAAGCAGGGTGTCTACGCTGAGCAATTGGCAGGGACGCTGTCTGATGTCGTCGCGGTCCCGGTCTGCCATCGATATGACGGAGCTAATTACATTTGAATATTTTGAGCGGATGTTTTTGGCTTGAAAAACTCAATTCTTTGGTTAAATAATGGATAAATTGGTTGGAATATGGCCTATTTTTGGCCTAGCTGTGCATGGGTACTGTGTTTACACTCCAGACTGTTCAGCAGGACCAAAACTATTGGTTCTTCGTCTGAACGCCACTTTTTAACGATTTTTCCCTTCTTGTGCGATTGCTTGGCTTGAATTTACGCATTCTTGACTGCGCAAGGGCTACTTGAGGCTGGCGAACACCATGCAATCGTTAGAATATCACAAAAAGCCTGTAATCCGCAGATTCAGACGTTTCCGCCTCAATAGTTTCGGTCGCTGATCTCAATCCAAAACAGTGAAGCCGAGGAGAGCGATTCGACTTATGTCGATGTCGACAATGTCAATAAGAGATCTCTAGAGTAACCACGACGCTAGGGAAATGATTTGCAATTGGATTTGTGTGAGAAACGAACGGTGGAAGCAGCACAAGCGCAAATGATACTTCAGCGGTTGTAGTTGTAGAAAGGGAGGACAAGCGCATTCGCATAAGTGCAACACGTGGCTCAAGGCGACTCTGTCCTTGCACCAAGTGGAGATCTCTGCTTATCGTCGATTCGCCAAGGATGATTATGCAGCAAGCGATGAACAGGACGACTCTGTGCCGGCTTCATAGAGCGTTAGATGAAGATAACTAACAATAAGCATAGGCTACGAGGCTCAGCTTACGAGGCACTGCTGTAGTCTTTTAGCCTATCTTTTGGCGTATCATGTTTTGTATTGCCTGGCGACAAATCGTCCTGGCGCCGAGTTGTCACGTACCGGTCTTCGCGCGTTGCCCTTACAGAAAACGAGCTGGGGTTAGTAGCCTCTCTATTGCAAGCAGCGACCGGTGTGATCTCGCCTAGTGAAGCCAATCAGTCGATGATTCAGTTGCGCATCGACTCTCGCCGCGCCGTTCTGGTGGACCAGTCAGCAGTCGCGAGTGACTGACTATTTATGTGAACTGACTCGCGGCGAGTCAGATCACGTATCACGCGTGATGTGAATCCGCGAGTTAGTCGTATTGGTCCTGAGGCTGCAAGGATGATGCTACGTTAGCGAGAATCATTATTTTATTTATGTCATCATGCGTTTGTTCGCCAGCTCTGATCAAATGGTGACCTTATGCTATGGTTGCTGCTCATGAGCGGAGTCGCGCAATTGAAGTGTTGCCTCTCGCTGAAACTTCGCTCGGATTTTGTGCGTTTACCCGCCAAGCGTAGCCAAGCATGAATTTGCCGCTCGTTCTGTCCAAGTGCGCGCGTTGTCACAAAACGCGCCTCGTTCTTTTCCTGTAATCGGCATCGCCACTAATTTTGTCGATTCTGTGTTCTGCGTTGGCGCGCTGAAATTTGCGTTTTGCTGTGACGCTACGCGTAATTTTGTCCGACAACTCGTCCATTTCTCATTTCAGACCCGAAAATGAACGACAAAGTGACTATTGAGTTGAAAATTGACGTTTCCGTCAAGGATTGGACCGAATTCACACGGACAAAATGCGGTTTGCTGGATTTGAATGGTAAACTGCTTTCTCGTTGTTCCGCTATTCACTTCTTCTCTTTCAGGCATATGACCGGCGAGTACAACAGGGAGTGCAACTGCGAGATCAAGAAAGAAGAGCCACAACGTCCTGGATCACTGCAAATTCGAAAGACCATCATCCATTGCTCGCCCATCATGGGAAAGGATGCGTCAATCTGGCATTGCGAAGTACAAGGCGGAATTTTGTCGTCAAAGGGAAGCCAGGATCTTCTTGTGAGTTGTTGGTTGAACTGAGGAGGAACGCTGTAATTGTTCGCTTCAGTGGTCGCATTGTTTCTCCTTCCAGAAGCCCCAAAGCGCCGCCATCGGAGTTGATTTCGGCGGGAAATTTTCAGGAATTGGGAATGTTTCATGTTAACTTTGCTGGCCGACAGGCTGCGCTGCGTGTTGAAATTGTTCCGGTAAACTGCGTAGCTACTTACTGCGAGGCTGAATTTAACAATTTCAGTCCCACTCAGGTCGACTTTTCACTCCCAGATAACGTGGTATCCGCGGAGGACGTTCTGCAGGTGATTGTCGAGGGAAGACGCTGTGGTTGTCGAAGAAGGTTCGTTCGATATGTGTTCAGAGCTGCTTTGACTTGATTTCTGTTCTCTTTAGACCCTCGGTGGCGCTTCTCCCATCTTCCAGACCTTTTCATCTTTTCTGCGAAGGAAGAAGAATTCAGAATGTAACATAGAAAATACGAAACTGAGCGATTTCCTTCTCTTTGCCGCATCATCTACGGACTGAAGGTCAACGTCGAAAGTGAGTCTCTACAAACTCGCCCTCGTTGTGCTAATCCGGTTATCACTTGTAGAATCGTCTCTTCTGGAGCTGCTCCGTCTTGAAGATGCCTACAAGTGCGAGGCGGTCCGAGCGAAATGCGCGCACGTTTCTCATGTCCACGGACACGCTGACAAACAACGAGAAATGGCAGATTGGGAAGCGTTTCCGCTTTACGGACGTGTACAAAAGATTTGTGATGAAATGGGCGAGCGGGCAGGATTTGCGCGAGTTGATTTGTCCATTGATAGCTTGCGTCATCGTCGTTGTTTATGATTTCTTTAGGTCATTTGTTTTTCACTTTGTTGTAGCGCATTTGAGTATAACATATTTGTCCAGCAAGTCAGCTTCCCTGAGAGAACAAGCACGGTAGATTCAATGTTCCTCATTGTTTGAGGAGAAGCAGTTGGCCACTGCGATGATATGCAATGGATCGTCGTTTAGTCGTTTGTCGTCGATCAGGTCGTTCGAAGTTCTTTTGTCAAGGCGTGCATCTATTCGCCATCGTCGTCGGGATCATAGGCTGTGTGCACCGCCCTCGTTCAGCGCTCAGTGTTGGCAGATGGGCCGATTGGAAGGCGAGGCGATCCTTTGGCTAACTATGTCTCTTCGCAACAGAACTAGAAAATCGCAAATTCGGCATTGGAAATGAATATTGGGATCTTGTAATCCACTAAC
>MQUG01000482.1:0-68360 GCA_007213375.1 Steinernema feltiae | reverse complement strand
CAGGTTAATTATTCAAAATTATTTTCTAAATCAGTCACATTGGTTGCTCGGTTTTAAATTGTACTGAAACTGAAAAAATGTTAGTTTTCTTTTACTGCTGTATTAAGAGGAACTTGAAATTTTTGCCTGTAGGAGTGGAGAGCTATCGAGCGCGTAGAAAGTGGTTTAATTTAATATTTGCGCGTCAATTACAGAACAATAATTAAAGTATAACATTGATTTACTCAACTCTGATTTATTAAACTGCTACGTTTATCCTCCATAACCGCAACTCGTGATTCATTTACGCGACAAAATCATTAATTAAAAAACAAATTTAATTTTAACCATTAAATTTTTTTTATTTTTTGCAATGTGTAACATCCATCATAATTTGGTAATTTTAAAGCATTTATACATCATTGCACGGACGATATGTATGACTGATCTAAATGTTCTTCTAGCAGTGCGTTTTGTTTTCGTTTCACGTGTTTAGTTTCACAGCAAAATGTACAGCAGTAACAAAGGACAATTTTTTCAGAGTCTACAAAACGAAAGAGTTGTTTAACCTAAATTTTAACAGTTACATGTTAGTGATTTTTGGTGAGAGAATAAGCGTTCCTGACACATCTTTTAAACGTTTTTAATTTTAATTTAAATTTTGACAATTGACTCGTAATTTTATAATTAATGTTTTTAATGATTTTTGGTTGGGCGTATACTTGCGCATTGACCATCAGAAAACAGAAATGCTAAGATCATGAATTGTTATTTAATTTTTGTATTGGCAGCATGTACACCTGGATAAACGCAAATCAAAGAATAATTTAAAATAAGGTTAATAAAGATTACAACTTTTAAGTTACATTTGCAAAATTTTTGTCGTTCTTATTCGGGAGCAGTTAAGATGATACAAGACTGTCATACCACAAATGAAATGATTATTATGAACACCAACTCACCGAATCTAGTTGTGACCATTAAACGAACAAATAAAATATCAAATTTTTGGTCCAATAATATACGATCCAAACTTTGGATATAAATATTTGGCTTATCCATAATTTTGTAATATTTGTGTTGTATTTTGGGTAGCATTTGTGCATTCTTGCACCGACCGTTATCATTGGCTGTTCTAAATGTTCATTCGTTTCTTCAGTTTTTCAATTTTGGCTCCTGAAAAGTTGCACGTGACATTTTGCCGTTTATTTTGAAATATTTATGGCATAAATTACATTTCTTTATTTTATCCAATCGTGAATTTTTGCTCCCTTCGGTTACTTCTCATTCCTTTGAATAATTATTTATTAAACCAGGCACATATTCTTGGTATTATTTGAAAATTGTTTAGTTTTTTTGACTGCTTTACTATGAGCAAGGAACTTCAACTTTATGCCCGTAAGAGTAAGGAATTTTTTACTGCTTTATTACGAGGAATATGAAATTTTTGCCAGTATGAGTAGAGAGCTATCGCGTAGAAAGTGGTTCAATTTAATATTTGCGTGTTAACTACTTAAACATAATTTAGAGAACCACATTGTAATGGCCGTTTTTAAGACTACACTAGGATAAATTAAACTACTACGTTCATCCTACATAACTAAAACTAGTCAATTTTTTTTGCAGTCAAATCTAAAATTAAACTAAATTAAAAAATTATTTTAAAAATGTTATTTTGCATGTTTGCAAAATGTTCAATGTTTTTTTGCATTCTAAATTTCGTTTCTTGCTGACCTTTTCACCAAACAAATGCCAGCTTGCGCTGCCAGCGGGCTGCCAAATCCAGAATTATCTCATCAACTAAGCAATTTCTGCGCCCGCGGAGACTCCACTTTGAGTGCATTTTTTTGGCAGCTTTTAACCGAGTAGAAGGAGGTTTTAATTTAATCTTTGCTAGTTAATTAAAAAAAAAAATAATTTTTAATATAAGCGCAACTCGTGATTCATTTACTCGACAAAATCGAAATTTAAAAATTTATTTTAATTTTAAAATATAAAACTTTTTCAATTTATAGATTTTTCTTCTTTTCAATGTTTTTTGAGCTGCAAGTTTGTTTCTATTGCTAATTTTTGAGCTGGCACCCCAAATCCGGAAATATCTCATCTACTTTACAGCTCCTCCGCACCTTCTGCGCCCGCGGCCTCCACTCTGAGTGCACTTTCCTTATTCCCGACTTGATGCACGCGTGTGCATATTAAAACAACGCTAACATCTTGTCCTCTTTGGCGCGCGCACTCGAATCAAGCTTCCACAATCCAGCTTTGCCTGCCGCGGCAGCCCGCCATCCACTCATAATGATGATTTTCGAGCTAATGAATAATCGATAGACCGGCACAGCGAGTGTCACTCTGCGTCATCGCTCTGCAAGAGATCCGGCCGGCCGTGCAGTTCTGTCTTGTAATCGACACCCGTCGGACGTCGTGTTGGGACGTGTTAAACGCGAACTGCGGTCGAGGACCGCCCTGCAGATTAAGGTGGATTGATTGATTGGCGAGGGTCAAACGCTTCCGCGATCGATGGGTCTTGAAGGTCGAGAGGGGAAAAAGTGATTTTTGGAGATATTCGTCTTTTTACAACCTAGTTTTTGAGCTCTTTTATATCAATGGTTGGTTGAAACGCCGCCTATAACAAAAATTTCTTTCAACATTTGAAATTTTGATGTTAATAGCAGATCGATTTCAAGTTTGTAATTTTTGGAGACAGGAAAGAGAATTTTTACAGAAAATATACCCTGAATTGATGAAAACTTGTATTTATCCGTGTATTTATTTCGTCATAAATAAAACCCGCATTTAAAAGTTTTCAAATTTAAAGGTTAACGGACTAATTGATTGAGTTTACCGATTGTTGCTGCACAACTTGTTTATCTGTTACTCTGTAAGAGACCAAGATTTATTTAATTGTTTTTCATTTATTTTTGCCCATTGCCGCTAATCATTTGTTGCAGCAGAAAATGATTGACGATTTAATCGATGGGTTCTGAAAGTCGCAAGTAAAAAAGTGATTTTTGTAGGGGCTGTGAAGTTCTGGTTTTTTTTAGATAAACGAACAGTTTGCTTAATTTTTGGTAAAATAATGGAGAAAGATTGGCTTTTTGGCGAATGCTTTGATAGTAAAGTTTAATAACAATTTTTGTTTTTATACAAGCTTTGTTCTTTGAAGTCCTTAATTTGGTTTTGGTTTGGTTGAATATTTGAAAAAAGTGAATTTTTGGTTGAACCGCCGCCAACAACGGAATTTTGCTTTCAAAATGTGAAATTTTGATTGTAGTAGCAGATCGATTTCAAATTGTAATTTTTGCAGAACAAATGAAAGGACGAATGAGGACGAATGACGCTGAAATGATGAACTTTCATGTATATATTTCGTCATCAATAAAACCCGTATTTAAAGGTTTTGTTTTGTAAATTTTGTAAAATTTGTAAAAATTTGTAAAATTTGTAAAAAAATAAATTTTGTACGGTCTGATTGAGTTTAATGGTTGTTTCTGCAGTTACTCTCTAAGGTAAAAGGGTATTCCCTCTAACTGAACGTTTCAAGTCGGATTGCAACGCTCGACGCCTAAAAATTGAAGATCTATTTCAAAGTTTGATAGTTCGATTTCAATCGTAAATTTTGAAAACATGTGGAACATAGCTGTAGTTGTTTTGTCCCTAAAATGGCGTAGTAGTTATCCGGCAGACTGGGAGATGAAATGAAAAAAAAACTAATTTTTGGACGAGTAGAAGAATTGCTTTAAAGCTCAAATTGCCTTCTATTTGATTTTTACGATTTCTGTCGTCGATGTCACAGTGAGAAATCCAAAACAAACAAATTTTGCTTAATTTTTGGTTAAAAATGGGGAAAGATTGGCTTTTTGGCGAATGCTTTGATAGAAAAGGTTAACAGTACACAATTTTTGTATCTTTGGATTTTTCGTTGGATTTTTCGGCTTTGTTACGATTTTTGATACTTGAACTTGAATTAAACTAATAAACTTAAAAATTAAACTTGAAAAAACAAAACAAATTATTTAAAGCTGAGCATAAGTCAATCGAGACTGAGTTTAAAAATTTGCTTTATTTTTTTTAGCTATTTTTGGACGTTTTCCGTTCTTTATTACCAACGCGTCAACATTTTTTTAGATAAAGCGCACGTGAAAAAAAAGTTATAATTTGTGGCGTGATTTTTTGTTGTTGCCAGCACTTGTTGCCAAATCATATTTTAATAAAATAAAAAAATAAGAACAAGAACAACGGGAAAAATTATTTCATTTTCATTTTTTTGGCCACATGTCCTCTATTCTCCACGTATCCATGGAGCTCAATCCTCGTAAAATCTACTCGAATGCGAATTTATTTTTATTTTTATTTTTCACATTTTCTTTTCTTTTCTTTTGCTCTTTTCTTACAAATCCGTCAGTTTTACATATGAACAAATCAATTGCTAAACGTTCAAATGTACTGTTGATGGCAGAATTGATGGCAGAACGACGGTGAACGAATACCTGCGTATGTTAATTTTTAGTTTTTTGTCCCGGTTCTCATTGAATTTTCTTGCTTTTTGGCTGAATTTTGGTTATTTTTTTTTCTGTTACCATTATGGTCTTAAAATAACTTTTTGATTTATTAAATTAAAATCCCTAAGCAATTAATTATAAATTTTTAATGACTTAACGAGAGCGCTTGTTAATTTGATTTTCATTCATTTTTTTAAAAGTAATTACTAAATGGTACTATGCAAATAATACATTGTTTTCATGTGCTTAACAAGAACTACTAAATTGTAGGTTTTGTGATTCTCGCCAGAGAACAATATTTTATCTTTTTAAAATTTCTTTTCCCGTGTTCTTTTCCTATTCTGCTCATTTCGATATTGAGAAGGTCAAATGACTACGTTACTGCAAACAGAGAATGGATGGCTTTTTGTGAAATTGCCTCGTATGTTGTCACTATTTTTGTAGGATTTGCCCTGATCATATTTAAAAAAAGTGCGAGAACAGATTGTTTATTTTTAAACAGGATGTTTTAGAAACTTCTTTCGAAAAACATCTTTTCTTCAATTTTCTTTTTTGGGTTAAAAAAACAGATGCTTAAATTGTTTTGATTTGTTCAATTTCGATCAAGAGAACAGTTCAATTTTTGAATATTCATTGCTCAAAAAGAGTGTAATTGTGGTTTCCTGAATAAACACAACAATTGAATTAAACTGGTATTTTTGTTCTTTGGTAGTGGAGCTTTAGAAGCTCGAAAATCGAAATTTAATTATTTAATTTTGCCCTTCATTTTTTCCTGGTGATCTTACCATACAATTGGCTTTTAATGCCTGTGTTCCTTTTTCATTTTCGATTTAGGCCCCTTTGCATAAACTTGAAAAATAATTTTAAATTTTAATTAAAATTGTAAATTTTAATATTTTCAGAATATAAATTTTTAGTTCATTGATTTTGAATTTTTGAAAACCCTTCTTTTTCTCAATTTTCGCTCCCAAAAAGAGCTGCTGCACAGCGCCAGTTTGCAAAATTGTGGTTTTCTGAATTAACACAAAAATTAAATTTAGATTAAAAAAGTGGAATTTTTGTCGTTCCTGAACCAGCTTTAGAAGCTCGAAAATCGTCAAAGTTATTTATTTTTGCCCTTTTGCCCTTTGGTAATTTTACCATACAATGAATTGGCTGTCAATAACTGTCAATCCTTTTTCATTTTTTGGACCTTTTTGCTTGCTACGGTTTTTTTCTGAAACATTTTTACACTTGAAAAATTATTTTGTAAAAATTGTATTTAATTTTTTAAAATTTAATACAAATTTTGAATTTTAAATTTTTCAAAAAAAATATTTTTTAATTTTTCGATTCTGAATTTTTGGTCCGCAAAGTTCCGCAATCTACTTTTCTCTCAATTTCCACTTGCTGATGATTATACCATACAATATGGCTGTATGTAATTAAAAATTATTTATTTAGATATTTTTGTTCGGTAGACACCGTAGCTCATTTTGTTAGTTTGACCGTAGGCCAATTGCATCCACAGTGTAGTTCAATTTTTGAATATTCATTGCTGAAAAAGAGTGTAATTGTGGTTTTCTGAATAAACACAAAAATTGAATTTAAGATTAAAATGTGGTATTTTTGTCCGTGGTTCTTTCCTTAGAAGCTTGAAAATCGTCAATGTTATTTAATTTTGCCCTTCATTTTTTCCTGGTGATTTTACCATACCAATTGGCTGTCAATAACTGGGTTCCTTTTTCATTTTTGATTTAGGTTCCTTTGCGTTTTTCGATTCCTCGATTCTGATCTTTTGCTCCGCAAAGTTCCGAAATCTTCTTTCCTCTCAATTTTCGCTCCCAAAAAGAGTAAAATAAAAATTAAAAAAGTGGTATTTTTGGTCTTTGTAAGTGCTGCTCCTGAACCAGCTTTAGAAGCTCGAAAATCGAAAAATCTACGAAATTTATTTGTTTTTGGCCTTTTTGCTCGCTACTGTTTTTTTCTGAAACATTTTTAAACTTCAAATTATTTTGTAAAATTTTTATTTAATTTTTAAAAATTTAAGAAAAATTGTAAATATTTTAGAATTTAAATTTTTAATTCTTCGATTCTGAATTTTTTGCAATCTTCAAAGTAAAGTTTCGTAATCTTCCTTCCTCTCAATTTCCACTCCCAAAAAGAGCTGCTGCACAGCGCCAGTTTGCAAAATAAATAATTCGCGAAAACACTAAATATTTAATGCAAACTTGTCTTCCGCCCGCTTCGTGTGTGTTGCTCGCAGGAGTGAATAGCTCCTTTGCTTTCCTTATGAATAGTTGAGTTGAGGCGCAGAGCCGCCAGCACCGCTCTGCCACTTTGCGCCCTCTTAGCGGCGCCCGAACAGAGTTATATTGGTCTCAAGCGGCCGCTGGGCTACTTCCTCTGGGTTGCTGGTGGACCACACACCGCAATTTTACCGCTATTCACTTTGTACCCGAGTGCGCGAATGACAGTCGTTTGGCGTAAGGCAGCGCAATGGCTGCGCCGGCGAGGGAGAGGGGCGCCGCGGCTGCAAAAAGTGCCGCCGAGCGGGCAGCTGTTCGGTCGCCCGCTCGGGTGTCCCGGGGACGACTTTCGGGTCGACGACGAGCGGCGACGGAGAGGATACGCGCTTGGCTAGAGCGCCGGGGGTCCTTTGCGTTGACTCGATAATCCACCACAGACACACAGATCGCTGTTGCCAGAGCAGACAGATCGTTTTGAATAGAAGACTATTGTGTTCAGGCGGCTCAAATCTCGCCTCTAGAGTAGGTCATGCCGCTTCCAGACAGCAGTTTCAGACCCAAAATTTTTGGCGGCCCGACTGATTTCTGGTGCTCAAAACGAGACGCGAAAATATTGATTGTTATGTAATTAATGGGTCGGACGAGACGGAGTAACAATGAATTGTGACGACGAGGACGACGACGACGAGGACAAAGCCGTTAGCCGATGTGCTGCAGCGCGCCGGGAGACGCGCCGATGATGTTCCGCCAGTTACTCCCTGTTGTCCTTTTACTCTGTGACGAGTTTAAAAGGTCAACTTTCGATTGATTTCTGGGAATTTTGGGGATAACGCGAGTATTCCATGGGGCTAATTGGGTTTTTTTTGTGAATGTTTGATCCTCTCATCTGAGCCTTCTAGTGCGTTCTCGCTCGATTGTGGTCTTTTTGTGCCAATGGATGGTTGCAAGTAGGAGTTAATGGCTTGTTTTCAATGCGAATGTAGAATTTTTGACCTTTGGGAATGTCAGTAAAAATGTGATTATTTTTAAAAGTATTTAATTGAGCTATTGCGCTAGCTATATTTGAATTTTTGAGCTTTTGTAGGGTGTTAAATAGTAAAATGTAGTCGAGCATTTATGCAACTGTTCAGCGAGTATTTATGCGACTAACCGAATTTTTTCAAAAATGTTTTAATAGGTGTTTAGTTAACAGTTGCTGTGAGCTCCAATCTTGTGCACTTGAATTTTAATAAAATGAATTAAATCATGCCTTGTTTTCAATGTGAATTTTGGGATAGAATAGAATGAATCTGATTATCTTGTAAGTATTTAATTATAAATTAAGAATTTTTTAGATTCAGATCAGATTAATTGACGTTTTTGAACAAAATTTTAAAACCAGTTTGAATTGTTAAAGTTTTGCGCACTTTTTCTTAAGTATTATTTTTGATTGTTTCTACCTTGAACACCTGCTGAAATGTTCCAAAATGAATAGAAATTTTTGCGCTTTTTACTGTTTATTCGCCATCTAAAGCTCTAAAAAGCAAAGTACGAGTTCTGAACGAATGCGAACACTTTGTGAGTATTGAAGTTTAAGAGAAATTTACAACGTCAATAATCAGTTTCTGAAAATCTCTGCGATGAAAAAGAGTAAACTGTAGCCCAAACAACAATGGTTTCAATGATCTTAGAAGGTGTCTTCATACATAAAACCAATTTACTTCATTTTTATGCCATCATGTTAGTACATATTTTTGTCAGAGGCGTAAAAAAGGCGTAAAAAAACAAACTAAGAATGCGAATAAAGTATCAGCAATAAAATATAAAAATAAAGACCAATTTACTTCATTTTTATGCCATCATGTTAGTACATTTTTTTAACTTTTATGAGCTGTTAAGCGAATAACTGAATTTTGTTTAAATGTTTCCGGTTGTGTTTGATTTAAAATTGCTCCAATAAACAAAACAATAAATACAATGAAACCAAATTAAAAATTAAATTAAATAAATTTTTAATTTATATAAACTATTTTATTTTATTTTTGTTAAATAATGATACAACCATAGTTTGATCCGTTTTAAATTAATTGAGTGAATAGAACTAAACCACAACGCTCGTTTATGTGTTATAAACGAAAAAAATGATTCAATCCAGTTTTTCTACATTTTCTAAGTTACCATTGTAATACACTCATTTTGGTCATTTCCGCCGTCAGACAACTAGTCCTGTAGTTTGGAAAGACAACTGACGACTTTGTAGTAAACGAAGAATGCGTCACATTTTGTCACCTAAAAAGCTTAAGTAGAAGTTGATGCCTTGTTTACAAAGCAAAAGTAGAATTTTGGAAGTTTTTGACTTTGCTCTTAAATAAAAATTTAATTTGATTTAATTACACATAGTCAATATTACATCATGATTAAGAAATGGTACTTTCGAGAAGGGAATGGAAAACGTGTGTAGGGATTCCACTAGTTATTTGAAACTGTAAGAATTAAGCGAATGAAGAGAAAACAACGAGCGCATAGTTGATGCCTTCATTCCTTGAGAACTCAAATTAATGATTTTTGTTTTGAACATTAGATATTGAAATTTTTGCTTCGTGGAGAATCATTAGAGTAGAGTGAACCATAAAAAGAAAATTTCAATCGCCCAATATTTAGAACTTAATTTTCATTAACATAATGTTCAAATTCGATTCAGGCGAATTGGACCACACAGATATGTACTTATCGGTGATCGTTTAAAACGAGTAAATTATTAGAAAAAATTAGGTAATTTTTGTTCACCTTACTGGATAATTATTGCTGCCCAAAAATAGATAAATTCTTTATTCGTCTTTTCATTGAATCATTTGTGACTACAATGCAACATCATGCAAATTCTGTTTGCCATTTTGGTAATTCGCCAACTTGGATCTTATCGAAGAAGTTTTTGATTTTTATTCTACAAAAAAACATATTTTTCCAAGTTCTAAAAAACCAAAACCAAAGTCCTATTGCTTCTGGTTTATTTATTCAAACTTTTCAAATTTTTGCAGCCCCAGGTTCAACGGCTGCAACTGTAAAACAACGTGATTTATTTAACCTTTCATTACGCGTACATTCCAGATAAAATATCAAAATTATCAAAAAATTCAAAATAACAAATTTTTGGAAATCTGACTGGACGTAATTATTGCTGCTCAAAAATAGATAAATGCACTCTTTATTCGTCTTTTTATTCAATCATTTGTGACTTAAATGCAACACCATGCAAATTCTGTTTGCCATATTGGTAATTCCATTTTGCCAAGTTTGGTCTTATCGAAGAAGCTTTTGATTTTTGTTCCACAAAAACCAGTTCTAAAAAACCAAAACCAAAGTCCTATTGCTTATGGTTTATTTCTACAAACTTTTAAAATTTTTGCAACCCAAAGCTCGTGTCAACGGTTGAAACTTTAAAAAACGTGATTTATTTAACCCTTAGCATTCTAGACAAAAATATCAAAATTTCGTAGAATTTCGCTTCTTTTTTAGTAAACAAAACAGAAAAAATATTTTTGTTGGAAATGATCCGCCGCAAATAACATTCTGCATATTCAGGTGCAGCCAGCATTTTTCTTTAAGTGAAGGAATTGGAAAAACATTTTCTAAACATGTTTTTTGTTATTGTCAAAATAAAATAGTCAAAACAAAATAGTTAGAAAATTCAATTTTTGTATTGTTGCATTATTGCAATTATTGCAATTGTTCCATCCTTGTACCAAGACAGATTATTTTTGCTTGCGTTAATTTTTTTAAACATTTTTACACTATTAATTTGTAGTCTGCAAAGGGAAAAAAGATCATTAAACGGTCAATGTTGTCAAAGCCGCATGTAAGAGAATGTTTATACTCAATCGTGGATAGTATCTTTTTGGAACAAGTTGTTTTAGAAGCGTTGTAGAGTTTTCCAGTTATCACTCTGTGTTATTTTCATTTTTTGTTGTATTATTGTAGTATCTTTTTCTCGCTTTTTTGATTTATCGTGTATAACTTTGTCACCTTTACATGCTGCATTTTCACTACTGCAAAGATGCGCTTTAAAAACATGAACATTTATTAATTTAATTGGTATTTTAAGTTTTTTTAAATTTAAATTTAAAAAATCTGTGATTTTGAGAGGCAAAAACAGAGTAATACATGCGTTGTTGACATTTTTGACTTTTCCCAATCGAAACCAACATTGTTTGCTGTTCTTGTTATTAGCCCAGCCACTCATGATCCTTTTGCGTTGTTTGAATTTTTTACCGAATAAAACTCTCTATTTCACACTAAACAATGAGTATATAAAAACGGATAATTCGGTTGAAAGCACACCTCAGCAGCATTGCTCAGTTATAGGTGGCGCAGCAGCTTTGAGCGTCTGACATGACACCAGCAAAAGTCCAATGTCTAACCTCGCTGGAGGCTTTTCCAATTTTTCGCGTCCCTCTTTTGCGCATCTCTCCAACGTGTAGTTTCGAAAGGTCAATTGGAATGTTGCTATTGATTTTTCAAAACGTTTTTGGTTTCCGCCTCTTCTAAACGATGTGCATACGTTTAGCACACCCAAGCGGCTTTTCAGTTTTTGTCTCATTTTTTGAAATTCTCTCAGAACGTTCTTTTCTTGCTGCGATTGATAATTTACGGAAGCGGCTGATATTTTCTAATCTATTCATTTTTGATGACTTCACTGCATAGCTAAATGCACATATGTTGTTACAGCACCGTATTAAGTAATTTCCCATGATTTTTTGCTCTGCCAATTGTTGTTCTAGTCCATCGACTTCGATTGAAATAACAATTATTTTTCCTGTTTTTTTACATAAATTCTGAAATCCAAATTCATTTTTAAATTTTTGGAACAGTACCACGTTTTTTTTACATTTTCAAAAAATTTTCTTATCACTCTGGCAGTTACTACGGCTTTACGGAAGCGGCGTAAATTATTTTCTAATCTATTCATTTTTGATTACTTCACTGCATAGCTAAATGTACATCTGTTGTTACAGCACCGAATTAACTAATTTTCCCATAATTTTTTGCACTTCCAATTGTTGTTCTAGTCCATCGATTGGAAATAACAATTATTTTTCGCGTTTTTATACATAAATTCTAAAATCCAAATTTATTTTTTAAATTTTTGAACACTATAGTACCACGTTTTTTTACATTATCAAAAAATTTATTTTCTAATATATTCATTTTTGGTGCGAACACCAGCATACCTATCTGCATATGCACTAGTTTTTGAAAAATAAATTACTTTTTTTAATCTCATCTTTTAAATTTTTGATTTCCTTCCGAGCGCTCTATCATGTTCTAATCTACTCATTTTCGGTCCGGACATGGGCTAATTTTTTTCATAATTTTTATAACAGAGTACTGGAATTGATGGTTTAACTCCGATAATTTTTCTGTTTTCGTACAGAATTGCCGGAAGAACATTCTAAAAAATTTTTGAAACACTCTTCGCGTTCTATTTATTATTTATTTTTAATTGTATAACTCAAAGCACAGAATTAATTACAATTTACACATTCAAGCCAAATAATATAATATAATAATTTTGTTAAAATTTTAAAAACAAATTTACGGGAATAAATTAGTAAAACTTGAACATGGCTTATTCTAGACTGTCTTGGCTTTTAAAATAAACAATCCCAATAACGTTTTGTATATATAATTTGTTTATTAAAAGCTGAAATCCAAATTCAATTTTTGAACATCCGACGAATCCTCACAACAATGTTCACAATTTTTGACATTATCCAAAATTTTCTGTTAAAGTCCTGCAAGCTGAATGGATACACTCGAACGATTTCAACTTAATTTTTGGAACGATGTTTCGTTGAATGTAAAATTGAAAGTTGGGTTTTTAGATGGATAAATTTTGATTACCTGCATGACTCTTTCGCGTTCATTATTCTCGCTGTCTAATCGCCTACATCATCGTATTGACCGCAAAGTGTTAAAATTGTCATTTATTTTTTTCAGGCACGCAATGATCACAATTCAGCGTCTATTCACCGACTACTACGTAGTGTAATTCTGTCTGCTAGTCACCAAAGCTTATTAATTGCATTTTTGAATGAACGCGCAAGACAACGCGGCGAGCAATCAAAATGAAGTTTAAAAGAACCCTTTTCTCTATTAAAAAATTAAATTAAATTTTTGATCATTGTCTGAACCTTCATTTTACTCAATTCACTTTTTGAGTATGACAAAATGAGTTTTTTTTGTAAATTGTCCTTTCAATTCAACGTTTTTTTTAATTATGTAACAATGCTAGCGTGAGTGCCTCGCCTACATTTGTCCTTTTAAAATAAACATTTGCTGAACCATTTACTGAACTGAACCATTTTCAGGCTTTTTGTTTTTGACCACTAAGTGTCCAGTTTTCTTTGTTACAAAACTGAATTACATTTATGTTCTAGTGTCCAATTTACGCTATTTATTTCGCGTGAACTGACGAATATAACAAAATGAGTTAACGAGAAAATGTCCGAGAAAACCAACTGTTTTTCAGGCTTTTTGTTTTTTGACCACAAATCGTCTATTCACCGTCGACTTCATATGTCTGCTATTCGCCCAAGTTTATTAATTGCACTCAAATTTTCGATTTAATGCGCGTGTCAACGCGGCGAGCAAGTAAACGGATTTATTGAAAACCTAAATTTAATTTTTGAGCCTTTTTCGAACTTCCAAGGATTTATTTCATTTCTAAAAAAATGTCGTTGCGTTTTGCTGGAGCATTATCAGTGCAAATTGTCCACTCAACTCACGCTTTTTTAAATTAAGTAACAATGCGCCGGCTTATTGACTATAATTCAAGTTTGTATTTTTGACACCCGTCATTTTCGTCATTTTCGTCGTATTAATTTTCTCAATTAATTTTGAACGCTGTGGTGGCAAAGTGGTGACAATAAAAATAATCGAATAATCAAGAAAAGAGAGCCAAGTTCAAGTCAAATTCAAATTAGAATTTTTGAACAGCGTGTTTTGAAATCATTCAACATTTTTAAAATTTTTGTAAGTAATTGAGCCGATCCAACACCCTACAATCTCATCTTAACACACACAGTAAACGGCAGCAACAAACTTTTGCACACTATTTCGAATTGTGCCAAACAATGTTTATCCAAGCGAAGCAGAAAATTTTTGAAATTGCTCTTTAATCCAAATTTAAGTAAAAGATTAAAAATCGCCATCGCAAAACAAATAATAAATAAATAAATATTAAATTAACTAATGCTTATCAGGGGTGTTTTTGTAATCCGACTTTGTAATCTAAATGTTGTTTTTAAAAATGAAAACAAGTTTACAAAATTTTCTTAAATTTTGGTTGTATAAAAAGGGTTCCAGCTTGAACTATGTAGTTACTTCAAAGAATTGAGATTTTTTGCAATACTGTGGATGGCTATGATTACTATCGCCGTCGAAATGCTCCATAAAAAACAATTATATAAATTTTTGTACAAAAATAATCCGGTTTTGTTGCAATCAACAATTGCTTAGATTTTTTCTTCGTCCACCAGCAAAGCAAGCGTAAGAACACACTAGTTCGCTGACTTAATTTCGTTTTTTTTAGTTTTAAGAATGCAAAGGCAACAAAGACGACAGCGGCATAAGTCATTGCAGTATTTTTAAAGCTCCAAGTACCAGTAAATTCCAAAAAGCTATAAACAGTCAATTGTTTATCTTTTACGTTGTACAATTTTTGAACATACAGCATTTATGGCATACAAATGCAATACTGTACACTTACCGCTTTCTCGCTTCCCAATTCATTCACCAAGTGTTTTCGCTATTCACACGATCTCTTGAAATCTTTAACGTACCGGTCAATTGCGACTTGAAAGCGCACGATTGGCGCTGATGGTGATAGTCATAACAATATTGACAATTTTGGGCCAAGAAAATGAAATTAAAATAAAAAAAAAGAAAACACAAAAGGCAAATCATTTTTGGGTCTATCTGCTTCCCTCAAAATTCACATTTAACACCCCAAAGCAGTCATATTCGTATTTGTTCCAGTTTTTTTTATCCATTTCAACTTTTGGGGAATTTTTGTTGGAAAATTAAATGAATAAGAGAGGTTGTAAATTTATTCTAGAAATCTTCTATTCATAATTTAATTTAATTCGATTAATTAATTGATTAATTTCGATTTTTTTAAATATTTTAAAGTTTTTAATATTTTATGTTTTAACAGTTTATGGTTATTAACAACCGAACAGGACTAAACTCTCAGTTGGTCAGTACTCTCGTGTGCCATTTATTGCGTTTTTAGTAAACAGAGCTAAAGCGCCTACAAGCTAAATAGACAATTTTTCAGAATTTAACCTAACACTCATCAAGTCTGTTTGCTATGTTTTAGAGCTAGTTGCATGTTCCGTGAAGCTATAAATCGTTTGTTGATTAAGTTTTGTAGCAATGGCTTCGGGTCAAACGCGACTAGAACAACGTGAATCTGTTGGTTCAGAAAATGTTTAGAATCACAATGAACGTTTCAATAGTTTAGTAGTTTAAAGGATAGATTGAATCTTTTTTAGACTTCAAACTGTCAATCTCCCATAGAATCAACACAACAAAATATCGATTTTTCAATTTCTTTTAAAATTACCAAAAAAATAAATTTTTTAATCAAATAAGTTATAGCTTAGCTATAGATACTTAGCTATAGATAGATAATTTTGCAAAAAATTTTTTTTGCAAAATTCTTTCACTGCGCAGGCACATCAGCAAAGAGCTAAAAAGTTAAAAAAAACGCTTTTGAGTCTCATTTTTGCGAATCTTCTTCATTTTCTCATTTTCAGTTTCATTTTTGAGCATCTCCGTTAACTTAATTTTTTTATTTTTTTTAAATAGCATGTTAAAGTTAAAGTTTTTTGGATTTACGTTCAAGTTAAACTTCAGCTCCAAAGATTATCAGTGAAATGGTGTGTTCACTAATAAATTTTCAATTTATACATGTATCAATTTAAATTTTAATTAATAAAAGCGTAAAATTCCTTAAAACGGGAAGAAGAAAGAACAAAAGATTTTTTGGGGCAGGTATGTACAGCCTAAAATTGATTATAAAAATTATTCAATTTTTTGAAAATGTCTTTGCACTTCAGAACTGTACAAAAAAGGTTGATTACGTCAACTCTAAAATGTTTGCAATTCAATTAAAGTCTCAATTGTTGATATTTAGTATATTTTTGGAAATCCAATGCAGAACCTGAACAATGGAACATTGTTTTTAAAAAACTAAAAAAAAATTGTTGATTGAATTTTGTAGGGATGTTTGATGTGAGCTTCCGACAAAGTGAGATTTTTTGAGCTCTTGTTTTTCGTTATTTCTTTTCCTTATCGGAGCAGTGTGCTTTCGACCATCCATTTTTCTCTTCTTTTAATTTTTGCATTAAATTTTTTTTGCATTTTTGATCGGTGGTTCACTTACTAATGAATTTTCAATTTGGGGCAAATAGCCTAAAACAGCGAAATTGAAAACGTGTTTTTAAAAAACCAATTTAAAAAAATGGTTGATTGATGTTTGTCCGACTTTATGGCCTTTGAAATCTCAGTTTTCAATGTGTCCTCCCAACAAAGTCAGTTTTTTTTGCGATTTTGTCATTGAAAAGAACTTGGTATTGCTTTACTTTTTGTGCATTTGCAACTTTTATTTTTTAAATATTTTCTTCAATTTTCAAATATTTGGAATCGAAAACACAAATTGAAAACACGCCATCAAGTAATTTTTTAGGCCAAGTCTAATGCCTTAACTCTTTGTATTTTCACAGAATTATTCATTTTAATGTTTCATGTTTCATAAATTTTAATTTTAAAAAATTTTAAAAAATTTTAATGTTTCATAAACATGTAGCCTAAAATTCATTTAAAAAAGAATTCTATTTTTTGAAATCTTAAATGCTCTTCGGAATTGTCCAAGTGAGTGTAGAACATAATGTAGTAACCTTTAAAAAGTCTACAATTCCAACAAAATCCCATTTGTTGATAGATTTCAATGTATTTGACTTATTTATGGAAGACGGAGCTTTAAAATTTAAAAAACTAAAAAGATTTGTTGATTGATTTTTGTCCGCTTGACCTTAAAGTCTTTGAAGTCACTGTGTGAGCTACCAGCAAAATAATATTTTTGCGCTCCTGTTCTTCCTTTTTTTATCTTTCTTCTCGGAGCAGTCAGCGTTGACGAGCTACTGGACAGTGAGTGCCCGTTTGGGAATATTGGAATAAAAGACAGAATAATAAAGAAATGAACATCAAAGAATGGTTAAGGAACATCAGCAAACAACAACTCAGGGGATCATCAAATATTTTTGGAACCGTGAAAAGGAGACTCATTTCTGTTATAATTCAAACAGGGTTTACTAAGTTGTTCATTTTATCTACATAAACAATAAATTTTTGACGATGCTCTCGACGATCCATTTTCTTTTTTTTTAATTTTTGCTTCAACTGGGCAGGGCCTTCTTTCAAATTACAATCATTTTGTACTCGAATCTAAAAAAATTCAAAATTCAATTCAAAGCTTACTTTTGGTTCCCATATTCGCTTTAATTTCAAACAAATTCGCTTGATACATAGTGGAATGATTTGAAAATGACAAAAACAGCCGATGCGAAAAACAGCCGATGGAAACTTGATTTAAAAACAACTTAAAACATTGATTTATTTTTGTCTTTTTGAATTTGCGACCTTTGAAGTCTCAGTTTAATTTGACCTTCCAACAGAGTGATATTTTTGCGCTTCTGTTCTTCCTTATTTATCTTCCTTCTCAGAGCAGTCAGCGTTCGCTTGTTGCCGACGTACTGGACATTGCCCAAACTTGAATGTCTACAATTTCGTCAAAATCCCAATAGTTGATAGGTTTCAATGTATTTAACTTATTTTTGAGCCCCCGATAGCATCTCTTTGTTCTCAGATTGAGATTCTAGCCGACATGTAAAAGAAAACGTTGCTTTTTTGGGGGCGCGGTCCGAGTTTAGCTATGAGAGGATGATAACCTATTTTTACCTGAACTAGGCTATTGATCGAACATATATTGGTCGAACTAAAGAGTCTATTTAACTCTTAAATAAACAAAACGCAATGCTCTCTGCATCTCCACAGAAGATTTCATTTTACTGTGTCATATCAAACATCTAAAGCAACGCCGAAAACGTCTCTGCGCAGTAGAAGTGTACAAGTGTATGGCATAGTGCAGTAACTCTAAAAAGTGTACAATACAATACGAAAATTATTGATTTGTTTCAATGTATTTAGCTCATTTTTGAAAGTTATACTCCCATCACATTGCTTGCAGATTGTAGACAACATAAAAATGAAAACATTGCTCTATTTTTTAAACAAAAAACATTTAGCAATTATTTTTGTTCGGCTAGTTTGGCATGATCTTTAAAGTCTCCGTTTTTAATGCGAGCTTCCAGAGAATAGAGTGAGTTTTTTTGCAATTGTTCTGCTCCTCCTTATTTATCAACCTTCTCGGAGCAGTCAGCGTGCGCTTAATGACGAGCTACTGGACAGTTATTGAGTGTGGTGGAATCAAATATTTCAAATACATGGAATCAAATTGAAAAAAACGTGAACACGTTATACCGTAATTAAAAACACTTATACAACAAGTAATCTTTTTTTTTACTCATTTTGACTCATTTGACAAGGAAAAGTTGACTCATTTTATCATCACAGAAAATTTGATTTTAATGTGTCCTAGCAAACATCTAAGCCTAAAATCCATTAAAAAATAATTCTATTTTTGAAATTGTGCTGCTTTTTCAGAAGTGTACAAGTGCTTCAATAGCGATGAATTCTAAAAAAAATCTATTTGTTGTCAATTCAACAACGTTTAGGAAAGCAATTTCTATATTGTTGGCAGCTAATCTAAATTGCTTTTTTAACAAACAAATTTGTATTTTCTGTTTTCCGCTTGTTACAAGCAAAAAGAAACCATTTGACAAAAGAAGTTACTTAATTTTTGGTTTGCTATCCAACGCTATCCAATTACAGCAATGTAAAAAAATTGTATAGTATTTAAAACGTAGAATCGAATGCGGCAAAGAAGCCAAAAGTATTCGCAATTTTATAGTTTTTAACCACAAAACTCTGAAGATTCCTTTTTTTTTGTACTGATAGTCTGTGAAACAGGCGCAAAGTTGAAATGCTCTTTCAGATTAACAATTTCTTAAAAATTAGCCTATTTTTGATCGAACAAGATTCGGTTTGCGCGGCATGCTCAACGCGTTACTTCAATTGTCCCATTACTTTACGCTTAAAATAGTAATAGCTACGTCAATTCTCTTTACATTAACTCTAAAATGTCTACAATTCTATAATAATCCCAATTGTTGATAGGTTTCAATGTATATATCCTATTTTTGGTGCTGATAAAGGTAAACCGTTGCTCCGAAAAAAAACAACAGTAAAGTAGAAACAAATGGTGCTATTAATGCATGCAGAATACAGAGTAGGAGATGATGCCTTGTTTTTCACGTGAAACTAGTGAATTTTGGGATTAAGTAAATTATTCAGTACCCTTTAATTAAATACATTTAAGCTTTTATCCGACTAAATAAATTTTGTGAACGATATTATGTTTGTTATCTCTTTTTTTTCATTTAATTTTTGTTAGGAGTGGAACGAGCTTTCGCCTTTAGCATGTGCGTTTTTAAATTAATTGAGTCAACAAAACTAAAACAAAAAGTTTGTTTATGTGTTATAAATGTTAAAAAACATCTATTTTCGAATATTGAAATTTTTGACGGTTGCAATCAGATATAGAGTAGAGTAAACCATAAACAGAAAATTTCATTCTTCGTTTGCTGCCCGTTGTTGATGGCATACATTATTACTTCAAGTTGCGCTTATCAAGGAATTATTCGTTATTTATTCAACAGTAAATAATCTATATTTCAACGAATTAATAAAATTTTTGCGTCTTGATTACTCAAATAAAGGAATTAAAGTATTCGATAAAACAGCGAGCATTTGGGCAATTTTATACCAATTCATTTTCCATGCTAAATTCTAACCAGGCCGATTACAATCGATATTTCAAAAAATAATTGAGTAAATTCCTGTAAAAAATTAGGTATTTAATTTGATTTAATTTTTGTGCAATTTACTTGGGACTAAGGCAGTTCTACGCGCATTTTTTATTCGTTTTTTTTAAATTCAATCATTTTCAATCCGTTCAATCATTTCAGTATTTACCAGTAAATTTTTTATTTTATAATTTTTTTAAATTTTATAATTCAGAAATGTAGAGACGTTCAATTATTTATATTTTTGTGGCGAACCGAATGAATGAGATGTCGGTAAATTGAACTTTTATAAAATGAGCAAATTTTTGCGTCGTACCTTTGAGTACATATTCAGTACTACCCAAATAGAAAATTTAGCTTTATTCTGTCAAATAGCTGTCAAATGTCAAATAAATAGTCAATTTAGCTGTCAAATTCAAGAATTCAAATTTGTGCAAATTATTTTTGTCCTGTTATCTTTGTCGAATTTCTTGAATTTTTGACTATTACGCACGAGATTTGTAGTGAAAAATTGAATATGACAAATTCCTCCAAACAAATTTTTTTGCTGGAATAGTTCAGGCTTGATGGTTCATAGCTATGCTTAAAGCAGGCAATACATGTATAAAATGAATGGCAAGAAATACCAAGTGTCAAAGCAGGAAATACCATATATTTTTGCAGGCCTACGTTTTTTACGCTTTTTTGGCAAATAATCGTGTGTAATTGATTTTAATGTGTCCTAGCAAACATCTAAGCCTTAAAATCCATTAAAAAAATATTTTTGGATTTTGGATGTGGACTATTTCTGCTTTTTCAGAAGTGTACAAAGCCTACAAGTGCTTCAATAGCGATGAATTCTCAAAAAATCTATTTTTTGTCAATTTAATGGTTTAATGGACAAAATTTTATAGCCTTTTTTTGCCGTAAATAACCATAAATTTTGGTTTTCGGAGTCAGAACTTTCGGTCAATTTCTGTTTCGTTGATAACAGAATTTTTTTTTTTCCAAGTGCTAAAAAACCAAAACAAAAGTCCTATTGTTTCTGGTTTATTTTTTGCAGTCCAAAGCTCGTACCAACAGTTGCAACTTTAAAACACCGTGATTTATTTAACCCTTTTTACGAGTACATTCTCGATTTTCGTAGAATTTCGCTTATTTTTTAGTAAACAAAACGGAAAAAATATTTTTGTTTGACCGTTTTTGACGATGTTTAGATGGGAGCAACTAATTTTTTTTGTAAACTCTAATTTTTGTAAGCTGCAAAATATTTTTTGCACTGTTCTTGTATGTAAATTTTAATATTTAATATTCAATTTTTTCAAAAAACAATAATAAATTTTGAGCCTGATTGCTGCCATGCAGATCATTTTTTTGTGGTTTTGGTCAGGTTACGCCAACAAACATGCAAACGCATTGGCAAATTTTAAATAATAATCCTTATCGCAAATGCCTTGTTTAATCCAAAAATCATATTTTTGGTGCTCAGAATGGTAAACCGTTGCTCCCATAAATACAAAACAGAAAAATAGAAACAAAAAGCTCCTATTAATGCTTGCAGAATGCTATTGCAGAGTAGGAGCTCATGCGTTGTTTTTAACGTCAAAGTAGTGAATTTTGGGATTAAGTAAAATCTCAATATTTTGCATTTATTCAGTACCAATCAATACAGTGCTCGACAAAAGTATAGGACACCCCCCGCTTCTCTCTATTTCAGTTACATTTCAGTGTTTCTAGATAAAACCAATGATACCACGTGAAAGAGCAACTCTTTTTACATGTAGTAACCCATTTGCATAAGAATTGCTGTGGTCTATCTGCTCTTTATAATATGAAACAATTTTTAACCCACAAAACAGCTGGACAAAAGTATAGGACACCCTTCGATATTTTTAGGATAAAACGGGCTAATGGAACTGCGAACAGTAAAATCGTGTTTGCCATGTCTGAAAACCCCTGTGGGTGCGTTTTTGACCTTTTGAGTATCTTCTAACAGGATTTTCCAGCCAAAATATGAAAAAAACTCAAATTTTAGCCAAAAACGCAATATTTCCTATTTAAACCGCTCGAAAACGTGCGAATTACTTAGTCCTGCGTTGTTATTCACAGAAACATTAATAAACATAGGAGAGCAATCGGTTTTTACAGCGAGAGGGGACATTCCGAAAAACCCGAACTTGGCCAGGTTTCAGACCAGCCCCGAAAATCGGCCCAAAAAATTTTTTCTGCTCAAATCAAAGTTGGACCATGTTTTTCAGCGTATTTCAAAACCTCGTCCGTAATTCAAATCGGGAAACATGAGGAAAAGCAAAAGATGAGCAATGGTTTTCTTTAGTTCGGTCGAAAACAGGCGTTTTCAGTTGCTAAACAAGTTGCAAACTGGAAACTGATGTACTGTGAACTGGTTATATTTTTCACATGCAGGAGACACATTACATAGGTTTTGAAATACGCTGAAAAACATGGTCCAACTTTGATTTTAGCAGAAAAAAATTTTTTGGGCCGATTTTCGGGCTGGTCTGAAACCTGGCCAAGTTCGGGATTTTCGGAATGTCCCCTCTCGCTGTAAAAACCGATTGCTCTCGTATGTTTATCTATGTTTCTGTGCGTAACAACGCAGATCTAAGAAAGAATCACGTAAAGAATCACAATTTCAATCGGAATAATTGCGTTTTTGATCAAGTTCGGCTAAAATGTGAGTTTTTTCATGTTTTGGCGGGAAAGTCTTGTTAGAAGGTGCTCATACGGCCAAAAAAAAGACATAGAAGGTTTTCAGACATGGCAAACACGATTTTACTGTTCGCAGTTCCATTAGCCCGTTTTATCTTAAAAATATCGAAGGGTGTCCTATACTTTTGTCCAGCTGTTTTGTGGGTTAAAAATTGTTTCATATTATAAAGAGCAGATAGACCACAGCAATTCTTATGCAAATGGGTTACTACATGTAAAAAGAGTTGCTCTTTCACGTGGTATCATTGGTTTTATCTAGAAACACTGAAATGTAACTGAAATAGAGAGAAGCGGGGGGTGTCCTATACTTTTGTCGAGCACTGTATACATAGAATTAAGTTTTATTTAATTTTTGTGAATGAGTCAAACAAGCTTTAGCCTTTAGCAGGTGCGTTTTTAAATTAATTGAGTGAAGAAAACAAACTAAACCAAAAAGTTTGTTTGTGTGCTATAAATGTTAATGAACATCAAATAAAATACTCGATAAAACAGCGAGCATTTGGGCGATTCTATAACAATTCATTTTCCATGCTAAAATTATAACCAGGCGGATTACAATCAGATATTCTAAAAAAAATTGCGCAGTTTAATTGGAAACAGAACAGTGCTACGCGCAAATAAATAAATTCTTTATTTGTTTCTTTAGTTCAATCATTTTTGATCGTCAATCAATCAGCTAATCACCAGTAAAAATTTTTATTTCAACAAATTAAATTTTTTTAATTCAGAGACTCGAAGGGGTTCACTCGCGCACTTTTACAATTATTAAATTTTTGTTTTCTTGCTGAAATTATTCAGTTTATTGTTTTTTGTTCCGGATCAGCTCGGATGAATGTCAGTTAAATGAACTTTTATAAAATTAGCAATTTTTGCAAGGTCCGTTTCAGTACTGCCCCAATTGAGAGAATAGCTTTTTAATTGCCTACTGTAAATTCAAGAATTCAAATTCTTGCAAGTTATATTGCACCATAAATGCTCTTATTTCTTGAATTTTTTGACTAATACGTTACGAGATTTGTTGTGAAAAATTGAAATATGACAAATTCCTCTAAATAAAATATTTTGGAATAATTTTTAAACGACCAGTTTGTTTCTAGTTATGCTCAAAGCAGGAAATTCCACGTATAAAGTCGAAATTTTTCTGGAAATTTGAATGAATTTGAAATTTTTTGCAAACCCAACGTCATGATTTTGAAACAACGTGATTGATTTAATTATTGTTTCGCTTTTATAGATTCTAAAATAATAACAAAATTTCGCGCAATTTCGCTTCTTTTTTTTAGCAAAAAAACATTGTTTGTTCTTTTCAACATAAGTTTTAAAAATTCAATTTTTGCTAGTATTTCAATCACTACAGCTGGATAGATTATTGCTGCTTGCGTTCAAATGATTCAAATGGAACTTTTACACTTTTTCAATTTTTGTATTTATATGGATCAACCGTTCATCATACCAAGATGGAAAAGTTGTTAACAGCAAATGGAAAGAGATCCGTAATTGGCCAACATAGTCAAAACAGCACGTAACAGCGTGTTTATACTTACTCTTAGATTTTTATTTATTTTTTGTCTTTTAGAAGCGTGGTATTGTTTTCCATAATTGCTAGCTTGATGTTATTTGGAAAAACGGCTTTTTTGTTGCATTTTTGCAGACCCACGCATAAAACACACGCATATTTTTTGTCCTCATGGTGCTTTTCACCATTTCAAATGGGCGCTCTAAAAATTGCCTGCCCGAATCTTTTACGTTAGTCATAATCGCCACCTACAACATTGTGTTTACCGCAAACTGTGCTTTTGCTTAAAATAATCACTTACTGAACCAACTGTTTTTCAGGCTTTTTGAGCGCAAATCGTCTATTCACCGTCGACTCTATTCACAAATCATCTATTCACCGAAAATGTTTAAAAAAACATGAAAAAAATTTAAAATAAAAAAAATTATATTTTTGGAGTTTAGTGCGTAAAAATAAACCAAAACGTTCGTTTATGTGTTATAAATGTTTATAAATGAACATCAATTTTTGAATATTGAAATTTTTTGTATCGCAAGGTTGCATCGCAAATCAGATATAGAGTGGAGTAAACCATAAATAGAAAACTTCATTCTTTGTTTGCCGCCTGCTGTTGTTGGCATACATAATTACTTCAAGTTGAGCTTATCAAGGAATTATTCTTTATTTATTCAACAGTAAATAATAATTTTTAAACGAATTAAACGAAAACTTTTATGTCTTGTTTACTCACATAAAGAAAATAAAATACTCGATAAAACAGCGAGCATTTGGGCAATTTTATAACAATTCATTTTCCATGTAAAAATTCTAACCAAGCGGATTACTATCAGATATTCTAAAAAATTGAGTAAATTCCTGTAAAAAAATAGGTAATTTAATTTGATTTAATTTTTGAGCAGTTTAATTGGACACAAGGCAGTTCTACGCGCATTCTTTATTCGTTTCTTTTAATTCAATCATTTTTAATCGTTTCAATCATTTCAGTATTCAGTAGTTAGTTATGTTAGTTAATAAATTTTTTATTTAATAATTTTTTTAATTTTATAATTCAGAAATGTAGAGACGTTCACTAGCGCAATTTTACAATTTTTTAATTTTTTGTAGCGAACCGATTGAATCAGATGTCGGTAAATTGAACTTTTAAAAAATGAGCTAATTTTTGCGTCTATTTTTGAGTACATATTCAGTGCTGCCCAAATAGAAAATTTAGCTTTTTATTTGCCATTTGTGAAATTCAAGAATTCAAATTCGTGCGAATTATATTTGTCCTGTTATCTTTGTCTTTTCCTGAATTTTTGACTACTACGCACGAGATTTGTTGTGAAAAATTGAAATACGACAAATTCCTCCAAACGAAATATTTTTGCTGGAATAATTCAGTTGATGGTTCATAGCTATTCTCAATGCTCATGTATAAAATGAATGGCAAGAAATACAAATACAATTTCAAAGCAGGAAATACCATATATTTTTGCAGGCCTACGTGTTTTTACGCTCTTTTGGCAAATAATCGTGTATAATTTAAACTAACAACAATATTTTTTGTCCTTTGTTTTTCTCAATATAATTTGAATGAATTTGAAATTTTTTGCAGTCCCAGATTCGAGTCTTTAAAATAACGTGATTGATTTAACCATTTTTTCGCTGTTATAGATTCTAAATAATTTACAAAAAGATTACTAAATTACGTTTTAAAAATTTAATTATTGTATTTGTGCAATCACTACATACAGCAATTTAGATTATTGTTGCTTGCGTTCAAATGATTCAAATAGAACGTTTACACTTTTAATTTTCAATTTTTGTATTTATGTGGATCAACCGTTCATCATACCAAGATGGAAAAGTTGTTAACAGCAAATGGAAAGAGATCCGTAAACATAGTCAACACAGCATGTAACAGCGTGGATATACTCGTTGATTTCAATCTTTTGGAGCAGGGTGTTGAAGAAGCGTTGTGGTGTTTCCACAAATACCAGCTCCGTGTTATTTTTAAAAATGATTTTTTTAATTTTTGGCGGCAATTAATTCTCAACGTATTAGTATAAAACAATACACATGCATAAAACAACGCGCATATTTTTCGTCCTCTTTTACATAGTGCTTTTTACCATTTCAAATGGACGCTCTTAAAACTGACACTTTTTTAAGTTCATGGTATTTGAAAATTTAAAAATAAAAAAATTTTGGTGCTATTTGGCACAGTTTTTAGTTTTTCATTTCATTGATTTTTAAAAGCATTAAAATTGTTTCTAAATGCGTTCTCGACAATTTTGAATTTTCCCGATCAAAACCAAAAGATTCAAAAAGCGAGAAATCAATCTGAAGTTTAAAAAAACATTTTTCTTTATCAAAAAATTAAATTACATTTTTGAGGCGTTGAGGTCCAATTTACGCAATTTGTTTTTAGAGATAAATACGACGAAATAAGTTATGAATTCAAGTTTAATGAATTTTTTTTAAAAGGGTCACCTCGTCAAATTAAAGGAAGCGGATTTTACATGGATAATTTTTGGTTACCTGTCTGAATCTTTGACGTTCGTTATTCTCGCCGCCTACATCTTATGGCTTTTTGTTTTTTTTCTCAGTTTTTTGACCACAAAGCGTCTAGTTTTCTTTATTACAAAATCAAATTACATTTTTGTCCACTTTAGTCCACTTTAGACCAAAACTCCACTTTACGCTATTTATTTCTCGTGTACTGACAAATATTAGAAAATGAGTTTAACCGCAAAATTTCTGGTAAAAATTCTATTCGCCTTTTGCTCGACCATTATCCGTTCAATTCACGCAAAATTGATTCAAAAAGCGAGAAATCAATCTGAAGTTAAAAAAAAACCATTTTTCTTTATCAAAAAATTAAATTACATTTTTGATCCTTAGTCCAATTAACGCAATTTATATTTTGAGACAAATATGACGAAATAAGTTATGAATTCAAGTTTAATTTAAAAAATTTTTAAAAGTTTTTTTCAGGCTTTTTGTATTTTTGAGCGCAAATCGTCTATTCAACGTCGACTTCATATGTCTGCTATTCGCCCAAGTTTATTAACTGCACTCAAATTTTCGATTTAATGCGCGTATCAACGCGACGAGCAAGTAAACGGATTTATTCAAAACCTAAATTAAATTTTTGAGCCTTTTTCGAACGACCAATTTATGCAATTTTTTTGAATAATGACGAATATAACATAAACGAGAAAATTTCATTTCTGAAAAAAATGTCGTTGCGTTTTGCTCGAGCATTATCAATACAAATTGTCCTTTTAACTCACGCTTTTTTTAATTATGTAACAATGTGAGTGCGTAGGCTTGTTAACTATAATTTAAGTTTGTATTTTTGATTGCAGTCATGCGCTTCATTTTTTCGTTTTTTTTTGTTAATTTATTTTTCTCAATTAATTTAAACGCTCAAGGTGTGTTGATAATAGAAATACTCGAATAATCAAAGAAAGGGTGGTCGAGCCAAGTTCAAGTCAAATTGAAATTAGAATTTTTGAAGGCGGCGAAAGTTTTCGAATGTTTGAAATCATTCAAATTTTCAAAAAAAACCGATTTTTATGCGTTGACAGAGCAATTTTTTGTGATCTCTACTTCAAATAGAGCCATACAGAAACGCACATTTAGAATCGTGGTATAAGCCGTGTTTCTCCACGTTTTAATGCTAGATTTTCTCGAGTTAAAAGGTAGACTTTTCTGTTTCTCACCATTGTTACCCGTTGCAATTGACAATCAAAATACGTTTTTCTTGTGCTTCAAGAATAACTGTTCGATTGAAACTATTTTCGTAAAGAAAATTAGGTAGCTGTTAAAGTTAAAGTGATTTTACTTAATTCCCGAGAAATTTTTTAATTTTTGTCTGTAGGCTGTGTAATTTGTTCAAAATCACAGCTGTTGCATTTCTCTTTTCTCTGTTGCACAGCAGTGGTAAAGATAGGTAAACTCTAAATACTTAAAGGTTCTATTTTAACAAAAACTTCATTTTTTGGGGCCATTGTTATCGTATGATCTGACTCTTCAATCAGCTTGGTACACATTATAGATTATACAATAACATTTTTTAAATTATGTTAAATTTATAATTGATTTTTGTTGATCGGATGAATCAGCTGTCGGTAAATAAACCTTTATAAAATTAGTTAATTTTTGCAAATACAACAAATATGCTAAAGCTAAATGCAGCATCGAATTAAGTAATTTCCTTTAAGACATTAAGACAATTAGAATACTCGATTAATCAAGAAAAGGGTGGTCGAGCTCTAAGTTGAAGTCAAATTAACATTCGGAATTAAGTAAGTAATCAATTTTTTTGCAATTCTGACTGTTGTCCTAGTCCTTTGACGTCAATTGGAAATAAAAATTTTATTTCTTGTTTTTATACATAAATTCTGAAATCCAAATTCATTTTTTTAAATTTTTGGACACTGTGCACCACCACAATTTTTATAATGTTTTATCGAAAATGTTCTCTTAAGACCCTGCAACCTTAATGGGCACGTTATGAAGGTTTTAATTTTTGTATGGCTAAAAATTGATATTGAATTAAATAAAATAATTTTTAAAAAAGGTCACAACGTAAAATTAAAGGTTGCGGATTTTACGAGGATATTTTTTGGTTCTTTCGCGTTCGGTTCGTTATTCTCGCCGCGTACATCATCGTGTGTACCGAGAAATGTGCTTTTGTGTAAAATAATTATTTACCAACAATTTTTCAGGCACTGTTTTTCGACCACAAAGCCTATTCACCGACTACATGGTATATTATACTCTGTCTGCTATTTGCTAAAACTTATTTTTGCTAAATAAAATAATGCGCAAGTTTAAAAACCGGAAGTTTAAAAACCATTTTTCTTTATAAAAAAACTGAAAAATTCTATTCGTGTTTGTCGAGCTCGAGCATTATTTATATATATACGCAAAATTGTCACTTCAATTCACGTTTTTTTAATTGAAAAATAACAATGGTAGTATTACAAGCTTATTATTAAATTATTAACTATACTTCGAGTTTGTATTTTTGACAGCGTCATGCATCTCTCATCTTTTCGTCGTATTCATTTTCTCAATTAACGCCTAAAGTGTGTTCGCAACTAGAATACTCGAATAATCAAAAAAAGGGTGGTCGAGCTCTAAGTTCAAGTCAAACTAAAATTAGAATTTTTGATCGTATCGAAGGTTTCAAATGTTTGAAATCATTCAAAATTTCAAACAAAAAAAAACAGATTTTTGGGGGTATGTAGCACAATTAACCAACAATTTGATATGGGAAATGTGGTTGAAGTTTATAGGCCGAAAATGTTGTAGTGGATACAGTCGATATTCCAGGTAATAATTGAGCCGATTCTACATAGGAATCTCCTGTTATCAAAAACAATAAATGGAAGCAACCACTTCGAATATTTCTATATGTCACCTTTTTTTTATCTCCGGCAACAGCCTCTAGTGGTAAATATTTTCGCATATTTAAAGGTTTCTTTTAAATTTAACGGTTTGGTCTTTATATTAACGCATTATCATCTTCTTGCAACAACATTAATATTCTATTTTAACAAAAATTTCATTTTTTGGGGCCTTTGCTATCCTATGCTGTGGCTGTTCTATCAGCTTATCGTATTGCGGCTTCAAGGAATGCTTCGAATTGTTTCGATTAATTTTTTGTAGGATAGTTTCACAGCCCTAGAGGCTGACTTGTCCGATATTAGATGATTACGAGTAAAGCAAAGTTTGAATCATTTTCGAAACTATTTAAATTTATTATTTAAAACTCAAAATCGCCCTCACTTTTACAGTTTTTTGAATCTTCAGCGTTGTATATTTCAAGTTTCAATGCAAATTCAAGGAGCTGAATAGTTGCATCAAAAAATTAATTTTTGCCCTCCGTTAACTGCAGTGTTTAGTATGAATTATTTTTGCGTTTGAAATGATCGTTTCAATTTTCAAATTCTCCGCCACACTTTGCAGATTTGTTGTCCTCGCGGCATAATTATAAATATCAGTATCAATTTTTGCCAATGACAAGACGCTCCTCAGAGTACAAGATTGAATTTGAGCATTTCCAATGGCGCTGTTTTTTTGTCAGGGAACGTCGACAGAAAGGTCAGAGCGGCCGCAAACGCAATCCCAAAATTTCAATAATATTCCCAGTTGCAAATTTCACTGCTTATTTCTTTGTGCTTATCACTGTTTCGTAACAGATCTTAACTGGACTCGAATTATCGGGATTTTCGCTAGATCGAGCAAAACGCGTGAGAATTTTTGAATGGTATACTCCAATATCTAGTCGAAAATTCATTTTCTTAATTAAATTAAAGTAAATAAATCTTATTTAAATTATTACAAAAATAATATTTTTGGTGGCGCGATGAGTTGTTGCAAACGGTTGCTACCATAAATTGTTATTTGATTTTTCGACGACATAGTTTGTACGCATTCGATTTTGAATTTTTTAGAAAGAAATATTTTTCTAGAAATAAAGAGAACGCGGGGTAAAATCATCGTACTTTTCTCTATCACCAGCTTCCCCCTAAATAATTCAACGCGATTAAATTATTACAAAAATTGCATTTTTTTGATGCTGCGCGTCCCTCGCCTCTGGTCATCAGAACTGTACAAATGAGACGCTAAATCGATTTTTTGATGCACTTTATTTTCTTTTTTGTTCGCAGTTCAATGTTCAATGCAATATTTTCAAGACGCTTATTACAATTTGCTTGATTTAGATTTTTGCAGGTATTGACAATGCCAGCGCAGCCTGAATAGCTTTCTCGTAGAAATGTGCAGAAATACAAACGAACGCTTGTTAAATTCATTTTTGGCGACAACACACAAACATTTCCTGTGCTTGTTAAATTTGGAGATGAAGACAATGGAAGTTTTATCAATTTGCTTTTTATTTGTTTTATCAAATCATTTTTGTTCATAGCTGCTTCAAGTGCCAAGTCGTGAATTAAACTGAACTCTTGGCAAAAGATTTAGATGATCAACGTAAGGGAGATAATTTTTGGTCCATTCTATTGTGGTCCTTTCTGTCTAGATTTTTGCACAGATTTTTGCCATTTTTTGGCCCTTTCTATAAATCGTGTTTAAATACTTGTAATATATTTTGCGCTGCGACATCTCGCTACTATAAAAACGGAAAGTTTGAAACAACGAGTTTCAATAGTCTCTTCACTCTTTTTGTATCTTTGATTTAAGACATTAATGGATTGTCCGTTTGACTAGTACAAAGAGTCATCTTTTTTATAAATCTTATTTAAATTCTTGGAAATTTTTTTTATTTTTGCAGCTCTTTCTTGAAGCATTAATGCTTAGTGAATGAGAAGGTATAAATACAAAAGAACGCATGTTATATTTTTGCAAGAGCCTCAATCGAAAATTCATTATTTTTTTATAAATCATATTTAAAGTCTTAGAAATTTTTTATTTTTCGATAGATATGCTCTTCCTACCATAAACAACAGATCAGTTTTAACAAAGGGTTTTCGATAACAGATCTTAATTGAACGTCCGACTTTTGAACGACATTGGACTTATCCAGAGTTTTGCTAGATCGAGCAACAGGCGTGAGAATTTTTGAAAACAAAGCCACATTTTTATCGAAAATTCTTTTTTTTCCTTCTAAATCTTATTTAAATTCGTAGAAAAATTTTATTTTTGGTATTGACAGAAATGTTGAAACGTTTTCAATTTTTCACTTTTTTTTAGAAAGTAACGACGACAATTAGGATTTGCAAATTTCCTAATTTTTGTGTAAAAGCTTCGTAACAAAATTTTCTGGACAAGAATTATCCAGAGTTTTTTCTTGATCGAGCAGATCGCGTGAGAATTTTTGATTCATTGTTTCCAATATTTAATCGAAAATTCATTTTTTCTATAATTCTTATTTAAATGCTTACAAAAATTATTTTTTTGCTGATGCGAAACTCTTTCTACCATAAGAAAACAGAAATGTTCAAACAAAAAAAGTAATTTTTGTGATCTCCTTCGTGAAACATTGATGCGCAGTGAACGTCAAAAAGAGAGCCGACAATAATTAATTATACGCAGTTCGACTACAATTTTCTTGCATATGAATTAGATTTTTGCACAGGAATTTATGAGGCCATAGCATCCTGAATAGCTGATGCGTAGGAATGCGTCAAAATTCATTTTTTTTAATAAATCTCCTTAACTTCTTACAAAAATTATACTTTTGGTGCTGTTTTATGCTGTTGCTACCATAACAAACAGAAATGTTGAAACAAAGAACGATGGTTTCGATGGTTTCTTCACTGTTTTGTATCTTTGAATTAAAACGCACTGCGGTGAAAATTTAGATTTTTGCAATTTGACAAGTGACAATTTTGCAATGACAATATAGAAAAGGTTTTTTTAAGACCTTTCCTTTTCTATAAATCGTGTTTAAATTCTTATAATAAAACCAGAGCTCTGCGAGCTCTGGTTCTGCGGGGGCCCAGCTCAATTATACATAGGATAAGTTCAAACTCATTGCAGATGTGCTGGGTGAAAAAGAAAGCTTCGCTTTGGGCTGATTCCAGGGCTACAACGTGCCTGTGGTTAACGTGCATGCGTGCTCGCCGCTCCGCGGCTCGGAGTCGACCGAAAACATCACCTACAGTTGCATCTTTCTCGTGATGCGGTTCTGTCTGTCTGGGCGTGCATATTCCAGTGAATCGGCCGGTGTCACTGCGAGACATGCGAGCGCGGCTGTTCGAGCGGTCAACTTGAACGGCTCATATCTTTGCGATGAGGCCGATTCAGCCCAAACAAAATGATAACTTTTGTGCGCCTATCCTTTTGCTACAACATGGCCAAATTTCAGCTCGATCGGAGCAATCCCCGAGCAGTTATTACTTTTCTAGACAGCGTGTTCAGAATTTTTTCGTTTCCGCATTTTGAGCAACTTGTACGTATCACTTCGCTTCGCCTTCAACACAAAACACGCGCAGCTTGACTTGAGCTTCAAAATGACCTACAAAACTCCCTCGCAACTCTCATCATTGTCCCGTTATTCACTCTTTTTTCCCAAAAATGCGACCGGTCTTCACTCGTCCACAAATAACACTTTGTGGAACACGGTGAAAATGATGTTTCCTTTCTTATATAAGAATTTTGGTGCTGACCTCTTTTATATCTTTGGTTTAAGACATTATCGGATTATTCTATAGAGTAATTTTTGTAGCTCCTTCTTGAAGCATTGATGCTGAGCGAACGTCTACGAGAGAGTCGACAACCATTGATAATTGAGCGGACGCTTATTACAATTTGCTAGCACATGATTTAGATTTTTGCACAGAATTTTAATACGCCATTGCAGCCTGATGTGTTTACACGTAAAAATACGTAAAAAACGAAAGCAAGTTGAAATCATTTTTGTAGGTCGATTGTTGATGTTGATTCTACGCACTCGATTTTGTGACTAAAAGAGATTAAAATTGTTTTTGCACATTTTTCCTATCTTCGTCTTTTTCACTGCGATTAAATTATTACAATTTACAAAAAAAATTTTTTAAATTTTTTTTTAATCATTGTTTTAAATTCGGTTTTTAAAATATAAATCTTATTTAAATTGATAGAAAATTTTTATTTTTGGTACTGTGACATGCATGACAAGACCATAAAAGAACAGAAATGTCCAAACAAAAAGAGTAATTTTTGACTTTTGCAGACAATGATGCTTAGTGAATTTTGAACAGAGACCCGAAAACCATTAATTGTAAGGACTTCGGCGAGCGGACGCTTGTTACAATTTGCTTGCAGAAACGTGTAGAAATTGAAAAATAGAGAAAAGCAGAGTAAAAACATTTTTGCACATTGTCTCTTCCCGCCAAAGCAACCCAGATCTAACATTTCCTATGCTTCTTCTGTTTTACTCAATTTCAAGCTAAATCATTTGTACGCAGTTCGGTGAGCGGACGCTTATTACAATTTGCTAGCACATGATTTAGATTTTTGCATCGGAATTGACGATGCCATAGCATCCCGAATAGGAATGCGTCAAAAGACAATCAAAAGCATGTTAAAATCATTTTTGTTTATCCAACTATCTAATACGATTTCAATTTTAATTTTAATTTAGTTTTTTTTCGATTTAAATTTCAAGCAAAAATCATTCTTCAATGAAGAGTTTTAGGGAAGTTTTAAAGAATTTGATTTACTTCTTATTGGCACTAGTTCTCTTTATTTAATTTTTATTTATGGCGAATGACGGCAATGTCAAGACTCATAAATTTCCATTTTTGCATTGCGCTGTTGTAAACTTTATTACCTGAATACAGTACATTTGAATGAAAATGGCGCCCACATAATCTGTCAACCGTCAAACCATGCATTCCATTGTGCTTTTGGGGAAATTGTATTTTTTGGAGTTTAAATAAGAGATTAAATTTTTATTTTATTTTTGACTGCAGATGGTGTCACCCAGTGTTTTGGCTTTAAACCGAGTCAGATCAAATTAAATTTTAAAATTTTGTATTCGACTCGTACGTACTGATCACTTATTTTTTGAGACAATGTGCATGATCCCAAAGATTTCAAAAAATTTGTTTTATTTCTATTATTATTAATCAGCGGAACTGGGATGTTTGACGGATTTTTTTTGTTTCTAGTTTACATTTTAAATTTTTGTCTGCTTAAATTCTGGAATTACAGTTTATAACTTTTGCCTGCAGGCTGAATCAACTCTTGGTGGGAAAAGATTTATGCCGCAACGGCATTGTTGGCTCTCTGAGTCAGTTAATTCTTTGCCCAAAATAAGTTTTTAAATTTTTGTACTTCAACAGGGCCTTAAAAACTGTGTCCATTTTTTATTCAAATGCAGAATTCGCGACACGGATTTATTGGCTTTTTTGTCTATTTTGTACATTTTTACATTGTATAATTTTGTACATTCTTGTACATTGGCCGATAATAACCGAATCGTAGCGAATGTAGATTGGCAGTTCACACCCAAACCAATTTTGGAATTTCCCAATTTTCCAAGATTCGGTGTTTTGTAGAAATGCTGATAGCTACAAGTTGCGTCTAATAAAACTTTATTTTATTTTTGTTGTCCACCAACAAGGATATTTTGACAGCTTTTCGGTAGCTCCATCGTGAAAGAAACTGGAGCTTTTCAGAGTTAGAGTGAGAATTTTTGGATTTTTTGCACACGAAAGCAAGTTTTTAGCTGATTCTGCCAAGAGATCGAATCACTGAGTTGCCATTTTGATGCCTAAATCACGAACACCTGGTATCCGCTTGACCCTTGAGTTTTACGGTTAGTATGTCCACAGATAATAAATCACCACGTTTAACTGAACAACATGTTTATTGTAAGCTTTTGTGGAAATGGTGCATGTGTGGAACTTTCGCTATAAATATATCTTAAAAAATGTAAATTTTAAATTAATAACAAAATTATAATTTAAAAATGTTTAAATATTTTTTTGAAAATTAATTTAATCCCCAGCAGGATTATTATTAAAGATTCATCTTTTTAAATTAAAGACTAAAAATTTTAATTTTTGACTTCAAGCGGTTTGCCCCCGCATTGTTGGTTCTAAACGCAGTGCGACCAAACTAAATTTTTATATTTCTTATATTTATAATTTTTGCTGGCTTCACCTTGAGTGGTAAATATTTTCATCTTTTTAAATTAGAGATTTTTTAAATTTTAAATTTTTGACTTCGTGTCTGCTGGCATTGGTGGCTCTAAACTGAGTCAGTGCTTCTTCAACAGAACAAAACGTTTATGATAAGCTTTTGTATTACTCGAAATGGCTCGAGTTTTTGCTAAAAAGTGGGACCTTTGCTAACATTTATAATTTAAAATCTAAAATTAAAATTCATAACAATAATAATTTAAAAATCGTTTTAATTTAGCAAAAACTAATATTTTTGTTGTCGTTGGAATCGTTGGAAAGCTTTTTGCCATAATTTTTAATTTAAAAATCTAAAATTTAAAGTAATTTGTTTTTAAATGTAAAAAATGTTTTAATTTAACAAACGATTTTTGTTCGAATACAATTGCGCTTTTAATTTAACAAAAACTTCACATTTTTGCAGGCTGTGTCGACGGTTATAGCAATCATGCTTTTTCATGTATTGCTTTTAAATTGTTTTAAATAATTTTTTGCACATAAAAATTAATAACCCCAGAGGTTCAATATTGGCAGATTACCTGCAACGCACAGTTTAAATCATTTTTTGAACTGCATTTGAGCTTTCAGGTTAAAAATGCATTCCCACTATTTACCTAAAATTTGCCCTGCTTTCAGCAATTGTTAACCGTCGGCGTATTTGTCATTTGTCAGATTTTTGTAATCGTTCGATTGCCCTTTTAATTTAACGAAAAATTCATATTTTTGCAGGCGGTGTTGACAACTTGTTATAGCAATCATGTTCACAATGTATTGCTTGTTTTTCCAAATTGTTTTAAATAATTTTTTGCAGATATTATCTGATACCCCAGAGGCTAATTTGTTCAACATTGACAGATTACCTGCAACGCACAGTTTAAATCATTTTTTTGAACTGCATATTATCAGGCTAAAAAAGCATTCCCATTATTTACCTAAAATTTGCCCTGCTTTCAGCAATTGTTAACCGTCAGCGTATTTGTCAGCGTAATTGCTGCAACAAAATTCAAGGAGCTGAGTACTCGAAATTGTATTTTTTGAATACGAAACTCATCAGCGGTTGATGTTTCCAATATTGGACCAAAAAACCTGTAACGTATAGTCATTTTTGATTACTAAATTCTGAACCAAATTCACCACAAAGCGTGCAGAGTTTTTGTAGTTTAAATAGGAATATTTTGTATACTTCGGCCAATATTTAAACTTAAGATCAGAACTCATTTGCATTGCATTGTTTAAATTTTTTAACCTTCTGCGTTGGATTTAAAGCAAAGTGAGGGAGCTGAAAATTTGCCTGAAAAAATAAAATTTTTGCGAGCTTTGGTTTGCCAAAGTTTTTTTCTTTTCAAACTTTAGTTAAGCGTATTTTATAAAATTATTAAACAGTTGTATGTCACTTTCAAATTGGCACAAGAGCTATGTTTAACTCGATTTGTTCAAAGTTAAAACTCAATTTAGCGCACATAAATCTGGTTTCAATATTTTTTGTGCTCCGGACCGTAATTCATAATTTCTCGAATATTCGAGCATTTTTGACTGAGCGAGATAACCGTGAATTGGTTGTTTGGTTAATTTATTTCAAACATAATTAGCTTCCATGTGAAGGACGAACTTGCTACATTGTAGAGCGTTATTTAATGGTATATAGGCTACGCTCTATCGTGTTGTTGTAATCATTTTTGCGGTTGTTCAGCTGAACCAATTTTTCCATCAAACTGTGCGGATTTTTTTAGTTTAAATAGGACAACAACCATAGTAATAACGTTTAATTAATAAATAAAATTTTAGTAAATAAAAATAAATAATAAAAAAATTTAAAAAAAACCAAAATTTTTGGTAGACCTAGGTCGATTATCAACTCAACTCACCTTCATAATAATTAAGGCGTTTCAAATCCATTTCAAAGACGATTACCTGTAACGTGCAGTATCATTTTTGCGCACAGAAGATTTATTTTATGCTTCCCAAATTCTCTACTAAACTGCAGATTTTGTAGTTCGAGTTCAACAACAAACACAGCAATAAATTTAAAGAAATTTACACACTTTAGATGAGTGCAAGTCACCTCATCTGCAACCATTAAAAAGTCATTTCAAAGCCTTTAGTTGCAAACAATAAACAGCGAGAATTTTTGCACATTTGCATTTGAATTTTCATGAATTCTTAATTTATTTTTTAACCCCTAGCGGTAAATGTTTCAAATATTGGACGATCTACCTGACACGTATAGTTTCAATCATTTTTGCGGTTATACCAAATTTATAGCACAATACACAAGGCACGGCATTTGCAAGCAAAAAGTAGAAAACTCCAGATTTTTGGTGATTGACATTACTTTTTAGTAAATGGCTAAACCGATTAAAGAAATCGATTAAATCACTTAGAACTCGTGGATTTAATGTGGTAAAGGGGCTTTTTGCGCTAAAGTCGCTGTTGTTTTTAATGTTCTTTTCGAATAATCAATTCGCCGTCATTATCGTCGACATAGTGCGTTGCGTTCTTAACTAAAATTACCCGGTTATTTACTGAATTATTGCTTTTCAGGCCTGTGCTTACCGCTTTCTCACTGCCCTGCGAGCCTAGTTCATCGACTGCTAGTCTCTTTGCTGTTCATTCAAGCTGAGTCATAGGCCAATGAGCAATGATTTATCTCTATTTTTGACAAAATTTTATTTTTTGACGAGACGAAATTTTTGACGCCTTGCGACTCGTACGTACTGGACAAGAAATAAAGTTCTTTTTTGTGTCTAGTTTACATTTTATATTTACACATATACAAATAAACGTTTATTCTGGACTAACAGTTTATAATTTTTGCCTGCGTGCTGAACTAACTCTAAGTGGGAAAATATTTATGCCGCAACGGCATAAACAACGGTTGTTGGCTCTCTATCAGTGATCAGAATCAGCGATTCTTTGCTGATTCAGTCAGTGCTTGTTTGTCAAAATTAAGTTTTTAAATTTTTGACTATGGGACGTTTCTGCCCTTAATAACTATTTAATTTTTTTTTTCAAATTTGCGACCCTGATTCATTGGCTTTTTTGACTGCTCCATTATGAAACAAAGCTTTTGGAGCTTTTCGGAGTTAGAGTAAGAATTTTTGGTTTTTTTCAACCTTTCCAAATTCCAAGCTGTGCAGATTTTTAGTTTAAGTAGTCACAAAAACAAAACAGAGAATTTGGCATTTTTGCATTTGAATTGAATAAAAAAAGAAAAATCCTTTAAAAAACAAAATTAACCAATTTTTTGAAATTTTTGAAACCTACACACCTTAAACTGTCAAGATTGAAAGTTTTGTTATTACAAACAACGACTACAATTTTTACAAATCGCGGGATTCATTTGTTAACGCAGATGTTCTGTAATTGCAAAACTCAAGAGAACAGTTCTCGCTCAAAATGCGCGTTTTCAAATTAATGTTTTAACATGTTTTAATGAATTCTGTAAGATAAATTCTGTAGAGTTACAGTGAGAGTTTTTGGTTTTTTTTCACTTTAATTAAAAACCATTTTTAATCTTTAAAAAATCTCATTTTTAACAGTTCCAAAGCAAGTTTTCATCCGATTCTGGCTAGAATCACCAATGGTATCCGCTTGACCCTTCATTTTTACAATAAGAATGTCCACGGAATAAAGCACCGCGTTTAACAGAACAAATTGTTCATTATGAGCTTTTGCGGTACTGGAAATGGTTCATGAGTGCGACTTTCGCTATAATCCATTACAAAAAATATTTAAAAAATGTTTCAATTTGCAAAAAAACAAGAGCATGAAAGTTTTAGCCAATAGCGGTAGATTTTTTGAATATTCGATTACGAGGTTCGACTCATTTTTGGTTATGCGTTGATTGTCCCAAGCTTCCCATAATTTCGACCAAAAAGGTGCACATTTTTGTAGTCTAAATAGGACAGAGACAGCAATGAATTTAAAGCGCGCAAAATTGGTTTTGATTTGATTTTTTTGGCTATTATTAATCTCACTACCCTAAAGACTGGTTTGTCCAATATTGGAAGGCAATTCATCGTCCTTGAAATGGATAACCAGTAACGGTTGATCTTTCAAGCATTGAACGATACCCTCTATCGTGTGTTGTAATCATTTTTTGCGTTGTTCAGCTGAACCAATTTTTCCATCAAACTGTGCGGATTTTTTAGTTTAAATAGGACAACAACCATAGTAATTAAGTTTAATTAATAAATAAAATTTAGTAATAAAATAAATAATAAAATTAAAAACAAATTTTGGATGACAAGTCGATTATCAACTCAACTCACCTCATAATAATTAGGCGTTTCAATCCATTTCAAAGACGATTACCTGTAGCGTGTAGTATCATTTTGCGCACAGAAGATTTATTTTATGCTTCCCAAATTCTCCACTAAACTTTGCAGATTTGTAGTTCAAGTTCAACAACAAACACACAATAAATTTAAACAAATTTACACACTTTAGATGAGTGCAAGTCACCTCTTCTGCAACCATTAAAAGTCATTTCAAAGCTTAGTTACAAACAATAAACAGCGAGAATTTTTGCACATTTGCATTTGAATTTTCGTGAATTCTTAAATTATTTTTTAACCCCTAGCGGTAAATGTTTCAAATATTGGACGATCTACCTGAGACGTATAGTTTTAATCATCTTTGCGGTTGTAATGTTCGATCGAATAAATTTTCCATCAAACTGTGCGGATTTTTTTAGTTTTTTAGACAACAAACACTACAATAAATTAAAAAAACCGAGACTTTTGTATCGAGCTAGACAAACATCGGTCAATTTTTGAAGTTTGGCTTAAAGATTTGGGCAATCAACTCATCTGCACAATAAAGAAGGCGTTTCAAATCCATTTCAAGGACAATTACTGGTAACGCATAGTTTAAATCGTTTGATGGGGTTATTCATATTTTATATTTAACGCCTAATTGCGTTTCCACTATTTAACTTTTTATCACAAATTTTTAAATCTTTTGCGTTGTATTTAAAGCCAGTGAAGGAACTGAATATCGCCTATTTTTTGTAATGTCATAACCATGCAAATGTCGAAAATCATAGACGATCATGTAGTATCATTTTTGCGCATAGAAGAACTGCAGCGTTTCGGAGTTAGCGTAACCGCATAAGTCGGCTCCTCACAAAAATCGAGCTAATGACGGATTCAATGCTTGTGAAATTCTCCACCAAACTTGCTTTTTAAACAAATTTACACACTTCAGATGAGTGCAAGTCAACTCATCTGCAACCATGAAAAGTCATTTCAAAGCCTTTAGTTGCAAGAAATAAACAACCGCGAGAATATTTGCAAATTTGCATTTGAATTTTCGGGAATTCTTCGTTTTTTTTTAATAATAACACTTTTCGCTCAATGTAGCCTTCAAAACACAATTCTGTTAAATAGAAAAATGAAAAAGTCTTCAAAATAGCAATGACAAACTGAATTTTTGAATTGTAGCATTTATGCAGTTGACGGTCTATTACCAAATATTCCAATCCAAATCTTGGTGGCATCAAATCGTCCTGGAGCAGAGTTGTCAGATCCTGCATTTCAACCTTTCTAGCAATTCAGCATAAACCTAATTAGCAGCAGTGGTGGGGAAAGCAAACACCGTTTTTTGAACGTTCCGATTATAACCAAAAATGTTGAAAAGATTTTGCAACCTGCCATAACAATCAAGTGCTTTTAAAACGCTCCATCAAGCCATTTGTACAAGTGAAAAAGCGCCGTCAATTAGAATAATGTGTAAAAGAGTTTTTTTTTCAATTTAAAATGATACTTTGCATTTTTGTGCTTCAATCATGTTTTTCTTCTCGAATTCGACGTTGAAGAAACTTTTTCAACCTAGGTTTTGAATTTTTGATTAAATCACCGGATTTAATGTGGCATTTTAAGCCCTTTTGTCGTCAAATCTATGTTGTTTTCAAGCATCGTTTATTGCTATTCTCGGATACTTTGATAATTCACCGCGATTATCGTGAACATACCGCGCTCTTGACTAAAATTAACCGGTTATTTACTGAATTATCGCATTTCAGGAACGTATTTACCGCTCTCTCACTGCTCTGTGAGTCTATTCTTCGACTGCTAATCTGTTTGCTCTCCACTCAAGCCAAGTAATAAGCCAATTAGTAATGATTTATCTCTATTTTTGGCAAGATCGCATTATGCCTCATACCTATTCATTTTTTGAGAGAGAGCCGACGACCCCAATAGAAACCAAACAATTCATTTTAAAAATTTTTTACTATTTCTCTGGTCCTAAATTTTTTACTTGATAATAATCAGCGCAACTAGGATATTCGAAGTGTTTTTTGTTTTTAGTTGACATTTCACAATTCATTTCTTTAAGCTGCTTAACACACAGATCGACATTTAAATTTTTTGCCGGTTCTCTCAGCATGAATTGGCGAGAACTCTTTTCATCAAAACAGAATATTTCGTTTTCCTATTCAAAACATCTAAAATTGCGCTTAAAATCCATAAAAAAGACATCCTTTTAAAAACGTCTCTGGTCATCAGAACTACAAATGAGCGCATGGCATAACGGAATAATTCTAAAAAATCAAACAACAACTCAAGGGATCTATGGCATCACACATCATAAAGGCATATTTTGAACCGGCTGCATATCATACTACAGACTTTTAATTCTGCGGAGAAAACAGTTAAAACTTTATTAATTTACTAAATTGTTAATTGTTCTAAATTTCTAAAAAACAGTTCGAAAAAAAGACAATCTAAAATTTTTGACTGCTGCTCTCAACGGTCCATCTTCTCTTCGTGGAATGTTTTCATTTTTCGAGCATCATCAGCACTGCAATTTTTTAAAGTTTATACTAGGTACTAAATATTTTATTTTATTTATTAGATTAAATACAATTTTTGGAAGTAGATCCAAGATGGTTGATTGATCATACCACTACCGATAGAGGACCAGACTATGAACACAAATGTAGGTTTTTATCTCATCCATTTTCTTTTCTTTTTATTATTTTTGCATCGACGTCCAACCTACTTCAAAATTTCAAACATTTTTGGTGTAATCAAATCTACAAAAGTTCAAAGATTATTTTTGGGGTCTACTTTCGTTTCAATTTCAAGCAAAATCGCTTGCCTAGTATCATTTGAAAGCAACAATTTGTTTTTGCTTAAACTCGCTAAAAGTGAATTATTCGCTCAGTTCTCTGTTTTTATAAACCAAGCAACTGCAAGATAAAAAAAATTTTTTTTCTTTAACTTTCAATTAATTTAATTTAATTTTTTGTACAGGGCACAGGAGGAAACATAATAGAGGCAGAAATGTGTTAATTATTTTTTTTGGGAAAACTATTTTTTCAAACAACAGTCAATAACAAAACTATTTTTTGTGGCTAAGCCATAGCCGCCGGAGAAAACTTGATAAAAGCCGAAATTTTTTGAAGAAAGGAGCTTCATTAATTTGCACAAATGATTATTAAACTACGTTCCTTTGTTCTTAATTTTGTTTACTTTGTTAAGTCAACGATAAACTAATTTTTGTAAGAAACTGTTCAAATTTGAATCATTTTTGCGCAATTCTATATCTTTCTTCTAACATCCTTTTAACAAAATTGAAATTTTTGTTTGTCGTCAAAACAAGCAGAAAACTACCCAACATTCACCTACCACACTCTGATACGTCAACAATGCGTAATTGCGTTTCAAAACGCGGTTAATTTTCAAGATGTGCAATCAATTTAGCATTGTTTCTTTGTTATCGTTATTAAATATTATATCGATATTGTTATTAAAAAATTTTTTTTTGCTGTTGTTGTCTGTGTCATCACCACAGTGGAAGCTTGATTGTAGACTTTTTTTTTATAGCTTTATTTTAACAAAAATCATCAGGCTTTTGGCGATTCATCGACTTTGGAAACTCCATTAAATTAAATAAATGAGAAATTCTTTTGCTGCAAATTTGTTTTAGTCTTTAGTTCAACGTTTAATTTTGTAAAAAACATTTTTTCAAAAAAAAAAGTCACGAAAAAATCTATTTTTTGAGACCGGTTATCTTTCCAATATGGCTACTATTTTTTGAGGGCTGGGTACCCATTCTTTAGTTCAGCTTTAATTACTTTTTGTGAAGAGCATTCCCTGTTATTAAATCCAAACAGCAATCAAGAACATTTTTCAGCTTTTATTTTTAATTATTTTTTTGAGTTTTCCTTGAGCGCACAGGAGGAAACTTGATAGAGGCAGAAATGTTTTAAAAATTGCATTTTGATCCAACTTTATTTTAATGCATAGATTTAAAATTCGCAATAGTGCAAAACGAATAAATAAACAAAAGAAATTAAAGCTTATCAGAAGTATTTTTGTAGTTCGGCTCTAAAATCTAAATGTTGTTTTTAAATGTATTTATTTCTTTTAATATTTTTTAAATTTTAATAATATTAATATTTAAGATTTAATATTTTTTTAATTGATTGCTTTGTGGGTGTAAAAAAGCGTTTTAGTTTAACTTGAAACTTACTTCAAAGAATGGAGATTTTTTTGCATCATCTTCGACTAATTACTGTCGCCGTCAAATTTATTAAAACGTCAAGAAAAATTGATATAAATTTTTGCAAAATCTAAACAAAACTCTAAAATCTACATGTTGTTTCTAAATGTAAACAGACATAATAAATTTTTTTAATGTTTGCCTTTTCGTTATAAACTTCATTCAAAGAATTGATATTTTTTTTGCATCACCGTGAACGACTAATTACAATCGCCGTCGAAATGCCCTATAAAAACATTGATATAAATTTTTGCACAAAAATAATCCCTTTCTCTTGCAAACCAACAATTGCTCAGATCTTTTACTCCTTCGAACAGGAAAGCAAACGTAAGAGCAAACTAGTTTGTTGTTTATATTTCTGTTTTTAATTTTTAAGTTAAATTTAATTTTTAATTGTTTTTACTATTCGTCAGTTAGCGTCGTCAGTTAATTTTTAAAGACATTTACCTCAATTTATGAAGCAAATTATAATGTTTTTTTTAATCCTGATCTAAAACTCGCAATCATAGCAATGAATTTTTAAAAAATGCAAAAAAATGCTTTTTTTATTTGCACACATTTTTGCGTATAGTATAAACAAATTTGATGAAATTAACAAAATTAAATCATTCAGGTCCCTTTTCTGTAAAAGAGCCTGGGTTTTTTTTCCAATTAGAACGCAAAGGCAACAAAGATGACAGCTGCATAACTCAATCCAGTATTTTGATAGTTAAATCCGAAAGAGCTACTAAGTGGAAATCATGGGAGACTCAGCTCATTCCAGGACACGATGATGTTATTCGATGACATCTTTTTTTACAATTTTTGATCCGGTCAAGATTTGTTTTTTTTTCAACATTATCTCGTCTACGTGGCTGAATTGGCCGCTTTTTGGCATACTAATGCAATACTGTACATTTACCGATTTCTCACTTTTCAATGAGTAAACTAAACAGTAACAACGTAAACTTAAACGTTGCGGATTTAACGTGAATATTGTTAAAGACAATTAAAATTAAAATTAAAATCCTGCAAACTTAATGCAAACATTTTGATGTTTTTCATATTATTTTTGGTGCGGTGACTGTTTCACGCCTTGCCTTGCCTGACTCTTTCACGTTAGTTATAATCGCCGCCTACAACATCGTGTTTACCGCGAAATGTGCTTTTGCTCAAAATAATCATTTACATTTACTGTTTCTCGACCACAAAGCGTCTATTCACCGTCGACTTCATAATATACTCTGCCTGCTATTTGCTAAAGCTTTTTAATTGCACTCGTATTTTCGATTTCCTGCGTGTGTCACTGCGGCGAGCAATCAAATTGATTTATTCAAAACATAAATTAAAATTTTGACCCTTTTTCGAACGTTCAATCTAGGCAATTTTACTTTTTGAGTAATGACTAATATGTCAATATTTCAAGGGTTTAATTCTGTAAAATAGTATCATTGCTGAAAAATGACAATTGTGACTGATTTTTGCTTGACCATTAAAGGTTTATTGTAAACGTTTTAGTTGTTTTCATATGAACGCATTAATTTCTTGCAACAACATCAATGTACTCTTTTAACAAAAAAATTCATGTTTTGGGGCTTTTTGGGGCTGTTATTCTGTGCTGTGGCTGTTCTATAACCTGGCTTTAGGGAAAGCATCGAATTGTTTTGATTAATTATCTGAATTGTCCGATATTGGATGAGTACTACTAACACAAAGTTTAAATCATTTTCAAAAATATTTAAATTTCATATTTAAATCTTAAAATCGCCTTCACTATAACAATTTTTTGGTCTTCAGCGTTGTATCTATGTTTCAAGTTTCAATGCAAATTTAAGGAGCTGAATAGCCTCATCAAAAATATTAATTTTTGCCGTCCGTTACCTGCAATATTTTGTTCGAATTATATATGAAAATTCTATTTTTGCATTGTGCTATTTTGTTTATAAATTGTGCTATAAATTTTTGGTTTTATTTTCAATCTTTCCAAATTCCAAGAAGCTGTGCAGATTTTTTTTGTTTAAATAGCGCAAAGCCAATACAGAGAATTTTGGCATTTTTGCATTTGAATTTTTGGGAATTGTTAGTTATTTTTAATTGTAACATTTCTCGCTCAATCTTTGCAATGTGCTCGTCAATTGTTTTGCGTGTTGTTTGTTGTCCCTTTGCTCATTGTCCCATTTGTGGTGTTGTGAAGAAGTCATAACAATTTTAAAAATGTGCAAAAATAAGATGAAATTGAAATTTACTCAAAAGAGAAAAGAGAAACATAAAACGCGAACAATTTTTGCAATTTCCATGTTACCGCAAGCTTCATCTTGCAAGAGAAAGAGAAGCAAGAGAAAAAAGAAACGCCTTGATGACCCAAAATCAACCATATGTTGTGTTAATTACAATTTTAATCAATTTTTGTCAATCACTTCAAGTTGATGCGACAGCGCGAGTGTTGCATGCGCTACGGTAATCTAAATTACAGTCAGAAAGTATTATTTAAGGCTAAAATGCGTCAATGTATGCGCTTAAAAGTTAATTTTTGCAGGTTGGCGGTAGGTTGTCAGTTACCAGTCAAACCAATTTTTTTAAACCAAAATTTAAATTTCCTAATTTTTAAAGATTTGGTACTTTGTAGCAATGCTGATAGCTACAAGTTGCGTCTAATGAAACTTCATTTTATTTTGGTTATCTACCAACAATGGCATTTTTGACAGCTTTATGGTAGCTCCATCGTGAAAGAAACTGGAGCTTTTCAGATTTAGAGTGAGAATTTTTGGTTCACAAATCTGCACAAGTTTAATTGAAAATCATTTTTTAGTCTTTAAAAAATCTCATTTGTTACAATTCCGAAGATTATTCGAGCTTTTCGAGATTATCCGATTATGGCTAGAAATCGAACCACTGATTTGTCACTTTGAGGCCTTTATCAACAATACCTGGTGTTCGCTTGACCCTTAATTTTTACGGTTAGTATGTCCACAGATAATAAATCACCACGTTTAACAGAACAACAAGTTTAGTAAAAATCTAAAATTCAAAATAATAACAAAAAATAATTTAAAAAGTGTTCTAATTTAGCATTTAGCAATTCACAATGCTTCAAATTGCTTTAAATTGAATTTTGAAGATTCGCTTAAGGGTTATTATTATTAAAAATTCATCTTTTTAAATTTTAAATTAAATTTTTTTCAATTTCTGATTTCATGTCGCGCCATCCGGCATTGTCGACTCTAAACGGAGTCAGACCAAACCAACTTTTTACATTTTTGACTGTTTAAATTTGGGACTAAAAATTTTTAATTTTTGTTAGGTCTACACTGGGTCAGTGCTCCTTCAAAAGAACAACACGTTTATTATAAGCGTTTGTGGTCCTCGAACTGGTTCGTGCTTTTGCTAAAAAGTGGGATTTTTGCTAATATTTATAATTTAAAAATCTAAAATTAAATTTCTTAACAAAAATAATTTAAAAAATGTTTTTATTTTAGCAAAAACTAATATTTTTGTTGTCGTTGGAATCCTACGGTTTTTGCTATTATTTTAAATTTAAAAACAAATTTAATTTAAAATTGTGGATTTTTAACTTTAAAATGTTTTACGATTTTTTTAGTTGTTTGAATACAATTGCGCTTTTAATTTAACAAAAACTTCAAATTTTTGCAGGCGCTTTTGACGTTTTGTTTTAACAATCATGTTTTTCTTCAAATTGTTTTAAATAATTTTTTGCAGATTGTTTTCATTTTTTGAACTGCATATTATCAGGCTAAAAATTTACCTAAAATTTGCTCATCTTTCAGCAATTGTTAACCGTCATTGTTAATTTATCAGCGTTCATCAAATTCATCAAAAAAATAGAAAATTGTTTTAATTTAGCGAAAACTTCTATTTTTGTTGTCGTTGGAATTCGATGGTTCTCTTCTAACCTTTTGTTATAACAATAATGCTCACGGATTGCTTCAAATTGTGTCAAATTCTTTTTTGCAGATTCTTTGTGTTTGCTTCAAGCCAATTCAAGGAGCTGAGTACTCGCCAGAAAATTGTGATTTTTTGGACATGACACTATTGGCCAATAGCGGTAGAAGTTTCGAATATTCGATTACGTGTTTTGAATCATTTTTGGTTTTTTCTTTTCCAACCTTCCCAACAACTCGACCAAACAGGTGCAGATTTTTGAAGTTTAAATAGGCCAACATACAGCAATGAATTTAAAGCGCAAAAAAATGTTTTCAATGATTTTTGATGGTTTAATTATCTCACAACCCGAAAGGCTGGTTTGGAAGATGTCATATGTGGAAGATGTCAAGTCATAAACAGTAATGGTAGATCTCTGAAATATTGGACCCTGTAATGTATAGTTTTAATTATTTTTGGGATTGCAATGCAGCCAAATTTTCCATCAAACTGTGCGGATTTTTTAGTTTAAATAGGACACAGTAATAAATGTAAGCAAATTTAAACACTTTAGATGTGTGCAAATCAACTTATCTGCAATCATGAATAAGTCGTTTCAAAGCCTTTAGTTGCAAACAACAAACAGCGAGAATTTGTGCAAATTTACATTTGAATTTTCGTGAATTCTTAAACAATTTTTAGCCCCTAGCGGTAAATGTTTCCAATATTGGAGGATAACAACCATAGTAATAAATTTTAATTAATAAATAAAATTTCAATAAATAAAAATAATTTATTAAAAATAAAATTAAAAATTTTGGGAGGACCAAAGTCGACTTTTGACTTAACTCACCTGCACAATAATTAAGCTGTTTCAAATCTATTTTGAGGACAATTACCTGTAACGTTTAGCATCATTTTAGCGCACAGAAGATTTATTTTAAGCTTTTCAAATTCTCCACTAAACTTTGCAGAATTGGTAGTTCAAGTAGTTCAAGCTCAAGTTTTTAGTTCAAGTTCAACAACAAACACAGCAATAAATTTAAAAAAAAACCGAGATTTTTGGAGATCGAGCAAGCGGACCAATTTTTAAACTTTAGATTAGGGCAATCAACTCACTTGCAACAATAAATAAGGCGTTTCAAATCCATTTCAACGACAATTACCTGTAACGCATCGTTTAAATCGTTTTATGGGATTATTCAATAATTCCTATCGTAAATTGCGTTTTCACTATTTATCACAAATGTTTAAATCTTAAATAAATTGAAACTCAATTTATCACAACAGCGTATGAATCTGGTTAAAATATTTTTTGGAATAATGACCGTAATTCATAAAATTTCAAATATTTGTGCATTCTCGACTGAGCTAGATAACTGTGAATTGTTTGTTTAATTAATATATTTTCAAGCCTAATTAGTTTTCGTTGAAGAATTCAAATTATATTTTCGATAAAGTGGTCGCTTAACTCGAGCAGTACAAACCGATATGGTGCAGAGCGTCATGTGATGATATATAAGCCCAGGCTACGCGCTAAACTCAGCTTGATCTGACTGTCTTTTGTCCCTTTGTAGCCAATTAGCAGTGGAGGGAAAGCAAACATTTACAAATTTTTGACGTAAGCGTTCTCGATTATAACCAAAAAATGTTGGAATGATTTTTGCAACCAGCTATGTAACAATCAAAACGCTCCATCATGCAACTTGTACAAGTCAAAGTTTCATTTTCAATTTAAAATAATTAAATGAAGCAATTTTCAAAGAAATGTTTTCAATGAAGCTATTTTTGATGTGATTGGGAGTAAAACTTTCAAAGAAATTTTTAGAACTCCGAAAAGCTCACCTCAATTTGGCTACCAATCCTTCAAAAAATAGGAAAGTCTATATTTTTGATGGATGACCGTTTATAGGGTTTTCTCGGTTTTTTCTTCTTCTTTTTCGAAAAAATGATTTATTATTTTTTGTTGTCATTTTTTCTCAAACCATTAAAATGGCAAACTCATTTGCAGCAGTTAATTGTACTTTTTAAACAATTTTATAAATCTAAATACGTTCAACAATGTATACAGTGCTCGACAAAAGTATAGGACACCCCCCGCTTCTCTCCGTTTCAGGAACATTTCAATGTTTCTAGATAAAACCAATAATACGACGTGAAAGAGCACTCTTTTTACATGTAATAACCCATTTGCCAAAGAATTCCAGTGGCCCATCTGTTCATTACAAGTTTAACTACTTTTCAACCCACAAAACAGCTAGACAAAAGTATAGGACACCCTTCAATATTCTTAGGATAAAACTTCCTATAGGGACTATGAATAGCACAATCTTGTGAGTCATGCCTTAAAACCCCTGTGGGTGCGTTTTTGACCTTCTGAGGATCTTCTAACAAGATTTTCCCGCCAAAAATATGAAAAAACTCAAAGTTTAGCCGAACTTAGCCAAAAACGCAATATTTCCGATTTAAACCGCTCGAAAACGTGCTAACTACTTAGTCCTGCGTTGTTATTCACAGAAACATTGATAAACTTGAGAAACCAATCGGTTTTTACAGCGAGAGGGGACATTCCGAAAAACCCGAACTTGGCTAGATTTCAGACTAGCCCCGAAAATCGGCCCAAAAAATTTTTTCTGCTCAAATCAAAGTTGGACCATGTTTTTCAGCGTATTTCAAAACCTATGTAATGTGTTTCCTTCATGTAAAATATATAATCACTTCACAGTACATCAGTTTCCAGATTGCAACTTGTTTAGCAACTGAAAACGCCTGTTTTGGACCGAGCTAAAGAAAACCATTGCTCATCTTTTGCTTTTTCTCATGTTTCCCGATTTGAATTACGGACAGGGTTTTGAAATACGCTGAAAAACATGGTCCAAATCTGATTTGAGCAGAAAAAATTTTTTGGGCCGATTTTCGGGGCTGGTCTGAAACCTGGCCAAGTTCGGGTTTTTCGGAATGTCCCCTCTCGCTGTAAAAACCGATTGGTTTCTCAAGTTTATCAATGTTTCTGTGAATAACAACGCAGGACTAAGTAGTTAGCACGTTTTCGAGCGGTTTAAATCGGAAATATTGCGTTTTTGGCTAAGTTCGGCTAAACTTTGAGTTTTTTCATATTTTGGCGGGAAAATTTTGTTTGAAGGTGCTCATACGGCCAAAAAAGGACACACTAAGGTTTTCAGACATGGCAAACACGATTTTGCTGTCCGCAGTTCCATTAGCCAGTTTTATCCTAAAAATATTGAAGGGTGTCCTATACTTTTGTCTAGCTGTTTTGTGGGTTAAAAATTGTTTCATGTTATAAGAGCAGATAGACCACAGCAATTCTTATGCGAATGGGTTACTATAAGTAAAAAGAGTTGCTCTTTCACGTGGTATCATTGGTTTTATCTAGAAACACTTTAATGTAAATGAAATAGAGAAAAGCGGGGGTGTCCTATACTTTTGTCGAGCACTGTATAATATAAAAATGTATAGAATCAATCATATAATCAAGTTTATGTCTTTAATCGCTCATCACAAAGCACAACATTTCCAAGCAAAAATTAATAAATTCCGGATTTTTGTTGGTTGCTATACAAAGTCCTATGTAATCGATTAAATAACTTAAAGTTCATGGATTTTATGAATGTATGAAATCAATTAATCAAGTATAATCAAGTTTATGTCATTAACACAAGCCACGACATTTGCAAGCAAATATTAATAAATCTCGGATTTTTGTTGCTTGAAATTCGTATCATTTACTAATACTTTTCAGTCCTTGAAATCGATTAAATCACCGGATTTAATGTGACATTTTGCGCCTTTCTTTGTCGTCATATCTATGTTGTTTTTAAAATTCGCGTTTATTGCTATTCTCGGATACTTTAAATAATTCACCGCGATTATCGCGACCGTACTGCGCTCTTGACTATAATGGCCCGGTTATTTACTGAGCATTTCAGGCACGTATTTACCGCTCTCTGACTGCCCACTGAGTCTATTCAACGACTGCTAATCTGTTTGCTGTCCACTCAAGCCAAGTAATAAGCCAATTAGTAATGATTTATCTCTATTTTTGACAAAAACGGTATTATGACTCATACCTGTATTTTTTGAACCAAAGCCGACGACCCACATAGAAACCGAACAATTGATTTTAATGTTTTTTATTACTATATCTATGGTCCTAAATTTTTTTAACTATAATCATAATATGAAGATTATATTATAATCATTATAAATAGGATATTCGAAGTGTTTTTTGTTTCTAGTTGACATTTCACAATTCCTTTTTTCAAGCTGTCTTAACACACAGATTGACATATCTCTATTTCTGGCTGCATTACGACTCATACTGAACCTATTCATTTTTTGAGAAAAGGCCGGTGACCCAAATAGATCCAAAAAATGATTTCGAAAGTTTTGCACTATTTCTATTGTACAAAATCTGCGAGTATATACTAATTAGCGCAGCTGCGATGTTCGACGTGTTTTTTGCTGCCCGTTGACAATCCACAATTCATTTTCGAAAACTGTCTTAACAAACAGATCATTTTTCAATTTTTTTTTTGTAATTTTTGGGAGTGTGGCGCTTAAAATCCATAAAAAGATAATTAAATTTTTGGAATCCAGTGCCTACCACAGACTTTAAATTCTGTAGATTAAACATTTAAAAATTTAAAAAATGTGCTCAGTTCTCTGTTTCTAGAAACCAAGCAACGGCAAGATAAAAACATTTTTCAATTTTTCTTTAAAAAAAAATGTCTCTGTCATAACCTCAGTAGAGACTTGATTGTAGACATTTTTTGAACATTAACTTAATAAAAAGTAGATCAGGCGTACATCAATTTTTGTGCATCAGTACAAAGTACATCAGGCAATTTTTGACGGCGCTTTCGACCATCCTTTTTCTCCTCTTTTAATTTTTGCAGCCACTCCTTCGAAATTATAAACATTTTTTTGGATATTCGAATCCACAATATTTCAAAGATTATTTTTGGCTTCGTCTTGAGCTTCAATTTCAAGCATATTATTTAAGCGATATATTCTTTTTCTTCTTTTTTTGCCTATGGTACTCTCTATCATAACCCTCCATCATAAAATTTTCAAAGATTATTTTTGTGGAGACTAGATTGCAGACATTTTTTATCATTAACTTAATAAAAAGGCTTTTGGCGATTCATCGACTTTGGCGACTCCATTAACCTGAATAAATGAGAAATTCATTTGCTGCAAATTTGTTTACATCTTTAGTTTAACGTGTAATTATTTGTTTTTTTTTTTCAATAACAAAACTATTTTTTGTGGCTAAGCCATAGCCGCCGGAGAAAACTTGATAAAAGCCGAAATTTTTTGAAAACACCAGCTTCATCAATTTGCACAAATGATTATTAAACTACATTCCTTTGTTCTTGATTTTGTTTACTTCTTTAAGTCAACGATAAACTAATTTTTGTAACAAACTTTTCAAATTTGAATCATTTTTGCGGCTTTCCATATCATTTTCTTTTAATATCCTTTTAACAAAATTGGTATTTTTGTTCTTTCCTCGTCGTCAAAACAAGCAGAAAACTACCCAACATTCACCTACCACACTCTGATACGTCAACAATGCACGCGTAATTGCGTTTCAAAACGCGGTAAATTTTCAAGATGCTGCTATCATTTTTTGAGCTCAGGTCTAATTCTAAATGTGAACAGATGCTACAAATAAATGTTATTCGTCTTTTTCAAAAATTCGTGTGTAATTTTTTGTTGCGATATCTCCTGCCGAAAGCATCGCTGAAGTCAGCAAAAATGTCATTAGGCGGCGTTTGAACTTTTCAGAGCGTTATTAGTTTTTAGTTTTGAATTTTTCTAGTTTTTTTTGTTCTCGACAAATGATTACTGTCGCCGTCGAAATGCTGTATAAAAAATAATCATAATTATTATAATTAACGTATATTTGTTAGTAAAATGCTTTAAATTTTTCCAAATTTTCCACCAAAGTTTGCAGATAGTTCATTGAGGACAACCAACACCGCAAAACACCAAATCAAAGCGGAATGCATGCTACATAGCAGTTTCAAAGTTTATAATGAGTTTTGAATTCGTCCATCCCTTTAGATGCAAAAAAAAGACATTAAATGAAAATTAAATGCCACGAAGTTCCAAAGTTTGGAATGTTTTCATTTTTGGAAGCGGCATCGGAAGTCGTTAGCAACCAAACTCAAGGAAACGAACGTGTAACGTTATGAAAATTGAAAGCTTTGAAGTTATTACATCAAGCGGTAAATCTGTCCAAAAATTGCCAATTTCCTGTAACGTTTGAATTATTTTTGAAAGTCAAAATCCCACGCAGATGGCATATCAAACGCGTAAAATGGCGTGAAAAATTTACCAGAAAAGGCATAGTTACTTTTGGCGATTCATCTTTGGCAACTCCATTAAATTAAATACATGAGAAATTCTTTTGCTGCAAATTTCTTTTAATTTTTAGTTCAACGATTAATTTTGTAAAGAAAAAATCTATTTTTGAGGATTATCCTTCTGATCTGGCTACTATTTTTTGAAGGGTAGCCATTCTTTAGTTCAACGTAAATTATTTTTTGGGAAGAGCACTCCCCTGCTATTAAAACTAAACAGCAATCAAGAACATTCTTCAGCTTTCAATTTTTTTTGCTAGTTTTCCTTGAGCGCACAGGAGAAAACTTGATAGAGGCAGAAATGTTTTCATTTTAATGCAAAGAATTAAAATTAGCATTAGTGCAAAACAAATAAATAAACATTAAAGAAATTAAAGAAAAAAAGCTTATCAGGGGTATTTATGTAGTACCGCTCTAAAATCTAAATGTTGTTTCTAAATGTAAACAGATTTAATATTTATTTAAATTGCAAACTAGTTTGTCGTTTATACTTCTGTTTTTAATTTTAAGTTAAATTTAATTTTTAATTGTTTTTACTTTTTTTAAGCAACAAATGCTTTGTTTCAATTGATGAAGCAAATTATAATGATTTTTTACTCCTGATCTAAAACTCGCAATCATACCAATGAATTTAAAAAAAATGCAAAAAATAGAAACAAATGCTTTAATGATCAGTAAAATTAACAAAATTAAATTATTCCGGTCCCTTTTTGTAAAAGAGCCTGGGTTTTTTTACAATTAGAATGCAAAGCCAACAAAGATGACAGCCGCATAACTCATTCCAGTATTTTTGATAGTTAAATCCCAAACAGCTATCAACTGTAAAGCATGGGAAACTGAGCTCGTTCCAGGACGCGATGATGTTATTTGTTACATCTTTTTTACAATTTTTGATCCGGTAGATTTTGCTTTTTTTTAACATTATCTCGTCTACTTGGCTGAATAGGCCGCGTTTATGGCATACAAATGCAATACTGCACATTAACCGCTTTCTCACTTCACAATTCATTCACCAAGTGTTTTCACTATTCAAACCGAGCTCTTGTATTCTTCAACGCATCGGTCAAGTGTGACCTGAAAAGGCGCGATTGGCGCAGTTGTTGATAAGTCATAACATTATTGGAAATTTTGCGCCAAGAAAATGAAATTAAAATTTAAGTTTAAAAAAAGAAAACACAAAAGGCTTTCATTTTTGGGGGTTTTCCACAATCTTCACATTTTGTGCTTCACATCTATTCTAAAAATCTTCTATTCATAATTTAATTCAATTAAAATTTTTATTCAAGTTTTTAATATTTTAGGTTTTTACAATTTTTGTTTATTGAAGTCAGTCTAGTCTAGTCTACTGTCTAATGAGGCTAGTCAACTCTCGTGTGCAATTGACCGCGTTTATCGCAAACAGAGTGCGCTTACAAGCTAAATAGACCGTTTTTTCAGCGCTTACACTGACACTCATCGAGGCTGTTTGCTATATTTTTTTAATGTTCCGGAAAGCTAGAAATCATTTATTCATTAATTTTTGTCCGGATGAATAACCTTGAAGTCTTAGTGTTTGATGTCACATTTTTTGCGGTCGTGTTCTTCCTAATTTGTCTTCTTTCTCGGAGCATTAAGTGTGCGCTTGTTGACGAGCTACTGGACAGTCAGTGCCCGTTTTGAAATAATGGAATATTGGAATAAAAGACAGAATAATGAAATAAATGAACATAAAAGAATGGTTAATGCTAATCAAATATTTTTTAGAACTGCTTTCTAGTCTTTCAATTCTGTTATATTCAAACAGGGTTTCCTAAATTGTTCATTTTCTCTACAAAATCAATCTGAAATTTTTGACAGTAGTCTCAACGATCCATTTGTCTTCTTTTAATTTTTGCATCCACTGGGCAGAGCATCCTTCGAAAAACAAACATTTTTTTGATCTTCGCGTTCGGGGAAACCTCAACTTTAATACGCACTGTGTGGAGGAATCAGAACAACTTGAATCTATTTATCGATTTTCCGAAAATTAGTAAAACGTAAATTCATTAACAGCACACCCATTAGCTAGCATTTATACTTGCATTTTTGGTGGCGGCTTTTCCATTATTTATCTTTTATTTTCGGATCAAAAATTTGAGATTGAATTAATCCTTGGTAGAAAAGTTACCAGAGGTTTGTTTGGTTGAGAAAAGGGAAAATTTTTTGGTTTGAATTGAATTTTTACAAATTAATTTTTTGCCCGTTTTTGGTTAGCCGAACGTGGATCCGGTTTGCGCGGGATGATCAACGCAACCTGTCCCCTTACTGCACGCTTAAAAATACATAGTAATGGCGACGTGAATTCTCTTTAGGTTTATTTTTTTTTTGCTGGCGGCACTGCTTTCCTATCAAATTTTATTTTGTTGATACAGACCAGGGGATTTTTGAAAATTGATAATCAACGCATTTTACCCAAATTTTACGTACAAAAACAAATTTTTGCAGATGAAAGACTTTTCCGTTAAAATAAGGCTGATCATCAGACGATCATTGCTACTCATCAACAAACTATTCTTGTTTAGGTACAATCGCGAAAATCCGTTGAAATAGCTGCCAATCAGTAGTTTAACCTCTTGTTCACTTTTCCTTTTAAAAAATTTAAAAAATTCATTTTTGGCCACGATCTCGCTGGATTTATTTATTTTTTGTTGTTGTATTGTTGTTGAAATTTTTTGTTGTTGTATTGTTGTTCCAACTATGTTGAAATTCAGTTACGTTCAGTTACGTTCAAATTCCATTTCGTTGTAAGCGGCAAAAAAGCCAAAAGTTCCAAATTTCAACCACAAAGTTTTATAGCCTTTTTTTGCCCTAAATAACCATAATTTTTGGTTTTCGAAGTCGGAAGTTCGGCCAAATTCCGTTTCGTTGATAACACAATATTTGTGGCAGGAGAAATCACATTTGTCCAACTCATCAAAGATCTTTTTTGTGCCGCTGCATTGTAATCTAGATCTTGAAATTCCGTCTAGGAAACAGTCGCCATCTATTTGTTTGCCCGCTTGGTCGCTTTCTCTGAAAAAATCTGTAATTTTTGCGAAGAGTACCGCAGTTCCGCAGCAACGAGTTCGCAGTACAACGTTCTCCTCTTCTTTGAGTGTTTTTGAGCGTTTCATATAAGAGACCGTAGAAATTTTTGTGTAGCCAGCCATCATTCTTAATTCAAATCATTTTTGACATGGTCGCTTTCTATCTCATCAACTTTTTTCTTTTTAATTATTCTAAGTTACAAAAATTCAAAATTTATTTATTTTTTGCTGTTGCTGAACGGAGTTATGTTCCATTTCGTTGATAGCAGAACACAGGATATTTTTTTGCAATTCAAAAGCACAATTTAACTCAAATTTGCAACGTAATAAAACAAATTTTTGCGGATGAAAGACTTCGGATGAAAGAACATAAAAAGCTATCAAACGTCAACTGGCGGATCTGCTGCATTGCAACTTATAAAAGATTTTTTTGTCCAAGTGACTTTAGCTACAGTTAGCCAGTTAGTTGTTGTAGCCAGTTAACTACAATCTTGAAATTCAAAAATTGTAAATTTGTTTTAATTTTTCTTATTCCGTAGAGGAAACAGTCGTAATCTATTTGTTTGCCCTCTTGGTCGCTTTCTCTGAAAAAATCTGTAATTTTTGCAAAGAGTACTGCAGCAACGAGTTCCGACTGCGCAGTTCTCCGCTTCTTTTGGTCTTCTTTGAGCGTTTGATATAAGAGACCGCATAAATTTTAGTGTTCGATTATCCAGCTATGAATCATCCTGAGTTCAAGTCATTTTTGACATGTTCGCTTTCTATCCCATCAACTTTTTTCTTTTTAATTAAAATTAAAATTTATTGATTTAAAATTTAAAATTGATTCTGATTTACAAAAATTAAAATTTGTTGATTTTTTGCTGTTGCGGAATAGAGTTACCGTCCATTTCGTTGATAGCAGAACAGAAGATATTTTTTGATATGCAAAAGCACACATTTAACGCAAATTTTAAAAGTACAAAAACAAATTTGTGCGGAATAAAGAACATAAAAAGCTGATTATCAAACGTCAACTGGCGGATCTGCTGCATTGCAACTTATAAAAGATTTTTTTGTCCAAGTGACTTTAGCTACAGTTAGCCAGTTAGTTGTTGTAGCCAGTTAACTACAATCTTGAAATTCAAAATTGTAAATTTGTTTTAATTCTTCTAATTTGAGTTGGGTAATTTTTGAGGATGACACCATATTCTCATTTGTTGCACCCGTCGATTGTTTCCGTCAGTGAAATCAGTGAAGCAAACACTTGATAGCACAATGTTAAAAATCATTCTAAATTGTACCCAAATTTTTGTCGTTTTTTGCAGTTTCCATATTTTAAATGCTAAAAACTAAAAAAGCCGTTATCCATTAAATTTTAACATTTTTTACGAATTTTTGTGTCACGTTTTTGTTGCCAAAATTTTCTAACCTGCGTTCAAACCATTTTTAACGCGCCTCTTTTTATTTCATCAATTTTTATGTTGTTTTCTTTATATTTGGCCTGATTGAAATTGCGCATCAACGTAAATTTTTCGTTTATTTTACTGCTTTTAAAACTCAAAAAGCGACGTTAAAATTTAAAATCAAGTTAAAAACATTCTCTGTAGGTTGAATTTTTTTTGGATATTCTTCCTTTGCCATTAAAAGGGCTTGGACGCGATGGTTTGCTACAAGATCTTTGATCCAGGACAGGGAGGCTCGAGAAACGCCTGCGGCGGCTGCCAAGCGATAGACTCACAATATAATGTGTATCGCAAGCAACCCAGAGGGCCTTGCACTACTAACGCACGTAGTCGCCAAGGATAGGACAGTTCTTCCATTCATATGCCCGCTGGGGAGAACTGTATAGTAGACAATTTTTGAAAATAAGACAAATAAATTAATAAAGAGATTAATAAATAACAATTTGGTAGACAATTTTTGTATCGGTATTCATACAAAGATTGCGTTGTTTGCAAAACAAATGAATTAATAAAGAGCATAAACCCAAACAAAGCAAACACTTACCATTTTTTGAACAGCGAGGTTTCGATTTTAACCAAAAAATGTTGAAAAGATTTTTGCAACCAACCATGTTATAATCAATTGCTTTTCAACCTAGGTTTTGAATTTTTGATTACATCGGGAACTTTTAAATAAATTTTTAGATTTTTAGAATTTTTAGAGCTCCAAAAGCTCAAGTCTATATTTTTGATGACAGTCGATCTTTTATAGGGTTTTCTACAAAAAAGATCGTTTTTATTATTTTTTTGTCTTCCTTGAATTCATTAAAAGTACAAACTCATTTGCAATAACAATTTGGTAGACAATTTTTGTATCGTTTTTCATACAAAGATTCCGTTGTTTGCAAAACAAATAAATTACTAAAGAGACAAAGAAGAATTTTTGATAAGTCCTCTTCCTTCTTTCCTTTTTCCTTTTTGCTTCTTCCGTCTCATATATGTTTTTTTTTTTGATTTTTGAATTTTTGAAATTTTTGAAAAATAAATAATGCCGAAAATATTGCAGAACATAGAATTCCAAACAAATCTTTTGTTTATATTTTTGCACCAACGATGTTAACCCAAAATCGGGAAAGAGCCTTTTTTAAATTTTTTTGTTGTTCAAACATCTTTGCTGTGATGTATCTGCGTGCTATAATCAGAGTTTAATGTTTTTCTCGTCTAGTTGGCTTAAATACTCGTGTTTATCGCGTTCACAGTTTGTTTCTGACTTTTTTTGGTCAGTTACTGAAGTTATCTATTTCCAGGCAACAACCTACCGTTTCCTCGCTGCCAAGTGAGTCTATTCGTCGACTGTTAATCTCTTTACTATCGAGACGAGCTTATTAATAGTGTTCACTAGCTTTTGTTCATCAAGCTTTTTTTGTTGTTATTGTTGTTTTAGTCTTGTTTAATCCTTCAAACATCAGACGCATTTTTAGAATGTTTACAAAGAATCGAATCCATCAATTTGAGGATTTATTTGAGAACTTTGACCTAAATAAAACAAAAAGGTTAAAAAATTTTTGAGATGTTTTCCGTCTCTTCCTTCTTTCCTTTTTCCTTTTTGCTTCTTCCGTCTCATATATGTAGCATTTGATTGTTCAGCCATCGTTTTAAATCGAAAGAAAAATATTTTTTGAATTTAGTCTACTTGAACAAAAATCAATAACATTACCCAACTAGTCTAACTTTTCAAATATACACACATGCTTTGGAAATAAATTTTTATTATCAATGTTTGTGCAATCAATTTTTTTAAACAATTTATTAGATTAGATTTTAATTCTTTTAAATCTTTTTACATTTTTTTTGTGGTTCGTGTTGTACTTCCTGCCACAAAAGAAAAAAAAACAACTAAAAGTGTTTTATTTGTAGCTTATTTGCTTCGCCAGTCTTTCATACGTCTCTCATAGGCATCATTATTTTAAATCTAAAAAAAAAGTTTTGTAGCGTCTTTTTCACCTCAATTCCGTCTTCGAAATGCAATCATCAAATTTGCGATTAAAATGTTTGCGCTTTCTTGATTTAGAGTTTTTGAGTCCATTTGTGTCAATTAAAAAACGCTGCCAGATCATTTTTCAAACAATTTTACCCAAAAAATCGATATAGGGTTTTCTACAAAAAGATCGTTTTTATTATTTTTTTGTCTTCCTTGAATTCATTAAAAGGACAAACTCATTTGCAATAACAATTTGGTAGACAATTTTTGTATCGTTTTTCATACAAAGATTCCGTTGTTTGCAAAACAAATAAATTACTAAAGAGACAAAGAAGAATTTTTGATAAGTCGTTTCATTTCCATCCTTTAATAAATCAACCAAATTCAGTAAGTTGTTTTAATTTTTCTCATTAAAATTTAAATAATTTTTGTGAGCTACATCACCTTCTCATTTGGTGCACTCGTCGATTGTTTCCTGTAGTGAAGCAAACACTTGGTAGCAACCGAACAACGTTACAAATCTATCCACATTATACCTAAAAATTAACCTTTTTTTATTTCAATTTTGAAATGCTAAAATCTAAAAAAAAATTGTTGCTCGATACCAAGCGCATTTTTTGTAGTTCCTTTGTTGTTAATTTAGTTTATTTTTCCCCATCTCAAGTTTAATTAATTTTTGATGACATGGTGTGGTCTCATCCTTTTTTCCCAACAAGCCCATCATTGTCATCAATTTTTGAAAATTAACACAAATTACGATGTCTTTCTCATTTCATCACTCTCAATCTTTCATTTCAATAACCTGCTAGTCTTCAATATCAACTCCCATAGTACATCAAATCTCAATACTAATTAATGACTTAATCAGACGCTTTGAAAATTGAATTCTTCTAACAAATCTATTCATTTTTGTTCTCTTTTGAGCATGTTGAACTAAAACAAACGTTGAAAATAATTAATACACGTCATCAGGCGCAGTCTAAACGTAAACTCGGTATCCTTTGTTGTTAATATTTAATTAAGTTTTTTTTAATAATAAAATTTTTTTTCCGTCAACGATCAATTGACAAATCAACAAAACTCATTTATTGCAACTTTATTTAATTCTTCTCATTCAACTTTAATAAATTTTTGTGGAAACATCAACGATCTAATTTTAATTTAATTTAATCAAGTTTAATTAATTTTTGCGGAGGTGTAGTAAACACGTCATCAGGCGCAGTCTCAAAGTAAACTCACAAATATCATTTGTTGTTTATCATAAAATTGATTTTTTAAAATAAATTTTTGTGCTCCGACGCCCATTCAATTTAACCTAAATATATCGATACTTTCATAACGTGTGCATCAGGTGCAAAACAATTAAACGAATAAAGAGCTCATTTCACGTATTTTTTGACAGTTTGGTTCGGTTCCATTCCTTTAAGCAAGTGACAAATCAACAAAATTCATTTATTGCAAATTAATTTTAATTCTTCGCATTCAATTTTAATAAATTTTTGTGGAGAACAAATATTTTCTATTATCCATCATAGTTGATTTATTCCCGTTATTAAAAATAATTTTAAAGAGAATAATTTATTAAAAAATGTGCATATTTTTGTTTCTTCCCGGCTGTTTCTTTACCATTTATAAATGCTAATTAAACAAACAAATAAATATTGGCAGGCCACATCAGGCGTAGTACAAGTCGATTCAGCTTCATTTGTTGTATATTGAGTTTAATTGTCGTCATCTCAAGTTTAATTAATTTTTGAGGTCGTACTGTTTGTTCCAGCCATTCCAACGTTCAAACATCACACCATTGTCATAAATTTTTGAAAATCAGACTTTGTACTTTTCAGCAAATTGAAGTCTTTAAATAAATAAATTCATTTTTGTATTCGTAATAAATAATTAATAAATACTAAGTAATTCGTAATAAGTCTTTAAATCAATGAATTCATTTTTGTTCCGCCGATCCACCGCCGATCCATTTTAAAAAACATTTAAACATTCAAATAAACATAAAAAATAATTAATACAGGCGTTATCAGGCGTAGTCCGCAAGTAAACTCGTTATCATTTGTTGCTAAACGTTAAATTAGTGTTTTTAAAGATTAAATTAATTTTTGTTTTAGGGAGCATACACCATCAAATCGCTAAAATCTTGCGCACAAGCATAAAAAGAAAGAAAGAGGAGATATAAACCATATATTGATATGAAACTGTTTTTAAGTAATTTTTTAATAAAGTTTGTTGATTTTTGCAGTTTCATTCTTTCAAATCTACAAAAGCTTCCTCGCTGTGAGCCCCTAAAATTCACAAATTCAATTCTCTTTGTAGCGATGGTTCACTTTTCTAATTAAACATCAAAAATTGAGAGCTGTTTTGTACAGTGCTCGACAAAAGTATAGGACACCCCCCGCTTCTCTCCGTTTCAGGAACATTTCAATGTTTCTAGATAAAACCAATAATACGACGTGAAAGAGCACTCTTTTTACATGTAATAACCCATTTGCCAAAGAATTCCAGTGGCCCATCTGTTCATTACAAGTTTAACTACTTTTCAACCCACAAAACAGCTAGACAAAAGTATAGGACACCCTTCAATATTCTTAGGATAAAACTTCCTATAGGGACTATGAATAGCACAATCTTGTGAGTCATGCCTTAAAACCCCTGTGGGTGCGTTTTTGACCTTCTGAGGATCTTCTAACAAGATTTTCCCGCCAAAAATATGAAAAAACTCAAAGTTTAGCCGAACTTAGCCAAAAACGCAATATTTCCGATTTAAACCGCTCGAAAACGTGCTAACTACTTAGTCCTGCGTTGTTATTCACAGAAACATTGATAAACTTGAGAAACCAATCGGTTTTTACAGCGAGAGGGGACATTCCGAAAAACCCGAACTTGGCTAGATTTCAGACTAGCCCCGAAAATCGGCCCAAAAAATTTTTTCTGCTCAAATCAAAGTTGGACCATGTTTTTCAGCGTATTTCAAAACCTATGTAATGTGTTTCCTTCATGTAAAATATATAATCACTTCACAGTACATCAGTTTCCAGATTGCAACTTGTTTAGCAACTGAAAACGCCTGTTTTGGACCGAGCTAAAGAAAACCATTGCTCATCTTTTGCTTTTTCTCATGTTTCCCGATTTGAATTACGGACAGGGTTTTGAAATACGCTGAAAAACATGGTCCAAATCTGATTTGAGCAGAAAAAATTTTTTGGGCCGATTTTCGGGGCTGGTCTGAAACCTGGCCAAGTTCGGGTTTTTCGGAATGTCCCCTCTCGCTGTAAAAACCGATTGGTTTCTCAAGTTTATCAATGTTTCTGTGAATAACAACGCAGGACTAAGTAGTTAGCACGTTTTCGAGCGGTTTAAATCGGAAATATTGCGTTTTTGGCTAAGTTCGGCTAAACTTTGAGTTTTTTCATATTTTGGCGGGAAAATTTTGTTTGAAGGTGCTCATACGGCCAAAAAAAGGACACACTAAGGTTTTCAGACATGGCAAACACGATTTTGCTGTCCGCAGTTCCATTAGCCAGTTTTATCCTAAAAATATTGAAGGGTGTCCTATACTTTTGTCTAGCTGTTTTGTGGGTTAAAAATTGTTTCATGTTATAAGAGCAGATAGACCACAGCAATTCTTATGCGAATGGGTTACTATAAGTAAAAAGAGTTGCTCTTTCACGTGGTATCATTGGTTTTATCTAGAAACACTTTAATGTAAATGAAATAGAGAAAAGCGGGGGGTGTCCTATACTTTTGTCGAGCACTGTATTGACAAAATGTTATTTTACAGTAGCTTTTTTAATGCAAATTTTTGAAAAATAAATAATGCCGAAAATATTGCAGAACATTGAATTCCAAACAAATCTTTTGTTAATATTTTTGCACCAACGATGTTAACCCAAAAGCGTGCTATAATCAGAGTTTAATGTTTTTGTTTTTCTCGTCTAGTTGGCTTAATTCACCGTGTTTATCGCGTTCACAGTTTGTTTTTGACTTTTTTTGGTCAGTTACTGAAGTTATCTATTTCCAGGCAACAATCTACCGTTTTCTCGCTGCCCAGTGAGTCTATTCTTCGACTGTTAATCTCTTTGCTATCGAGACGAGCTTATTAATAGTGTTCACTAGCTTTTGTTCATCAAGCTTTTTTTGTTGTTATTGTTGTTTTAGTCTTGTTTAATCCTTCAAACATCAGACGCATTTTTAGAATGTTAACAAAGAATCGAATCCATCAATTTGAGGATTTATTTGAGAACTTTGACCTAAATAAAACAAAAAGGTTTAAATTTTTGAGAGATGATTTGCTTCTTCCGTCTCATATATGTAGAGGCTGCATTTGTTTGTCCATCCATCGTTTTAAATCTAAAGAAAAATATTTTTTGAATTTAGTCTACTTGAACAAAAATCAAAAACATTTCACTTTCTTACCCAAATAGCCAACTAGTATATCTAACTCTTCAAATATATACACATGCTTTGGAAATCAATTTTTATTATCAATTTTTGTGCAATCAATTTTTTTAAACAATTTATTAGATTTTAGTTCTTTTAAATCTTTAAAACTTTTTACATTTTTTGTGGTTCGTGTTGTACTTCCTGCTGCCACAAAAGAAAGAAAAAACAACTAAAAGTGTTTTATTTTTTGTAGCTTACTTGCTTCGCCCGTCTTTCATACGTCTCTCATAAGCATCATTGTTTTAAATCTAAAAAAACGGTTTCGTAGCGTCTTTTTCACCTCAAATTAAAAAACACAATTCCGTTTTCGAAATGGAATCATCAAATTTGCGATTAAAATGTTGTTTTTTTGATTTAGAGTTTTTGAGTCCATTTTTGTCAATCAAAAAACGCTGCCAGATCATTTTTCAAACAATTTTACCCAATAAATCAGACCGTTACAATATAAAATTCCCATTGCATAGTTGGGCAAAATCAAGAACCTATTTATGTACGTGCGTAAGTTGCAAGTGAACAGTGCAACTTGCACATGCGCTGTCAGTAGCTTCAGTTTTTGTTGGTTTAACAACAAACTCGCTTATAAAATTACAGAATTTTTTGTCACGGCGTACATTCCCCTTCTCTCTCATTATCGTTCGTTCTACCTTCAAATCATGAATGTTTATATCATAGAATCAATTTTTGATATAAATAATATGTAACTTACACAATTGCTCCAGTTTCTACCTTTTATTCATTTTTTGCAGGAACCGTAACCTTCCCTCCGTATTTCATATAATTTTTGCAAGCGCAATTTACAATAACTGAGAACGAAGATTAGAATAATTTTTGCAATGAACTCAGTAAAAACCAATTTAAATGTATTGCATTAAAATAATCATTTTGCGGTTTCTGTAAAATTTAGAAAATCCAATGTTCAAGTTATAAATTTTGTTGATTTTTCTCACCGATCATCAACTACTTCCTTTAGAATTTTGTGCAAACACCCAACTTGCGAATTTTAGAACTCAGGAGTGGAGTAATTATCCTAAGTTAATTTGCAGGTTTTCTAGTTAATTTTGTTGAATTCGAAATAAATTTTTGAAGATCGTCGCAGCATAATTGTTGAAATTATGAAACTGCATGTAGAATCTAAAATACGTTGCGGATACAGTCAACATTCGCGGTTTATTCGCGGCATCTAAATTTTTGCGCTGATAACTTGTTTGCTGGTTCGCTGAGAGTGTTTGATTTTTGTATTTTTAAGTCCATTTATTCCCAAAAAACAATTATTAATTTTCTATCCATTTCAAATCACTCTAATTTAAGCGTTTGGCATTTGTAAATACAAAAAAAATATTTCTACATTTATATATCTATTTTTTTACTTTTTCCGCAAAATTATTTTTCAACACAATGAAATAATCTAATCCGTAAATTTGTGGAATTTGGGACCAGAAATGTTTTTTGGTTTAATCCGGAACAATCATTGCTACATTTTCCGCAAAAAAAGTGTCTCGAGTAGCCCAGAGTTTCACATAACGAATCACAAAAAATTCAGTTCAAAGATAAGCATTTTTGGCTTTCCATTCGTCATCCGCCTCTCATAGAAGCAAGATTTTTTGTCCATCCATCGTTTCGTTTTAAATCGAAATCTAAATCTAAAGAAAATATTTTTGAACCTGAAATCAAAAACATTTCTACTGTACATTCTAGGTTTTCTTAAGCCTAACTATTCCCAAATTTTTTCTCAAACCAACCATTTTCTCAAACCAAATTTTTTTAAAAATTTTTGGTGGGAAAGATTATGTGCCACAAAAAAAGACAAAACAACAGAAACAGATTTTTAAAATTTTTTTGCTTCGTCAGTCTCTCATAGAAGCATCACTTATTTGTGCACCCATCGTTTTAAATCTAAAAGTTTTTTTAGCTGCGTGTTTGTTTTGTTTAGGTGTTTTTTTTAAATTTTTTTGCAAATTCCAACATGTAAATTCCACCTTCTCTCTAATTTATCCCTTCGTTTTGCGTACCAATCAAAGAATGTAAATAGCAAATAATCAATTTTTGATTATGAAACATTCACAATTGCTCCAGTTCGTACCTATTGAAGCACAATATGAGTTTATGCGTGATTGGTTTTTAGCGCCTTTTTCACCTAAAATTAAAAAAAACAATTCAAATCATCGATTTGCGATTAAAATGTTGCAATTACAATTTTTGAAGCCACTTTCTTGTCTGTTAATTAAAAAACGCTGCTAGATTATTTTTCAAACAATTTTACCCAATAAATCGGACCGTTACGATATAAATTTTCCATTGGGCATAGTACGTGCGTAAAGGTTATGCGAGCAGTCCACATGCGCATCAGGCGTCAATTTTTGTTGTTTTAACAAAAAATTTGTTTATAAAATTACAGAAATTTTTGCGACCTTCCACCTTCTCTCTCATATATCTAGTCGTTCTGCCTTTAAATCATGAATCAAATAATCAATTTTTAATATTTATAATAAGTAATTGCTCCCGTTTCTTTTATTTTTTTATTTTTGTTGCAGGAAACGCCCGTCCCTCTCCGTATTTTCGTAGAATTTTGAGAAAAGAGAACAGAGAACGATGAGTAAAATCATTTTTGCAGGGAACTCATGATTTAAATGAGCAATTTCAATGCTATTTTCTATGCGATTTCTGTAAGATGTAGAGAATCCACAAATTTTCAAGTTTAAAATTTTGTTGATTTTTCTCACCGATCATCAACCAAATTGGTTGATGAATTCAATTGGACCATGGCAAACACCCAACTTGCGAATTTTAGAATTCAGGAGTGGAGTAACCCTCCTTCGTTAATTTGCAGGTTTTCTAGCTAATTCTATTGAATTGGAATTGAATTTTTGAAGAGAGCTTGTTGTTGAAATACGGCATAACTGTTGAAATTACGCAGCTTCTTGTAAATCCTAAAATACGTTGCGGATACAGTCAACATTCCTTCACGGTTTATTACAAGTGCATCTAAATTTTTGCACGGGTGACTTTCCACCTTACAGAAAATTTAATTTTTGTATCTTATAGTCCACGTATTCCCAAAAAATAATTATTAATTTTTGCACATGTACGTAAAATTCGTAGTTGTTGTTTTGTAAAATTTTTT